>VZRS01010803.1:0-17047 GCA_013398055.1 Ifrita kowaldi | reverse complement strand
AAGCTTGTAGCCTGATAGGAGAGAAAAATAAAGGACAAATTCTTCAGTCAACTAGAAAACATCAGTTAAGAGTCCTGGTGACAAAACTGTTACATTCCTGGATTGTTTTACACTGACACAGTGTAAAATGAGCAAGTAGTGAAGGACCATTTGTTTGCTATCTAACACCACAGTCAGCCCCTGAAGGCACTATTGCAACTTATTTATTTAAGAATGGCAACTCGATACCTTTCTTAAGCATGAAAAAAATTAAAAATTACTAACCAGAGTGGCTTACTCAAACTGTAGTGAACTTTGGTCAGTGAAGAATCCAGAAAACATGACATTATCTAATCCACTAGCATATGCTGGTGTTTGAAAATGCTCCTTTTCACTTAACTGCAATAGCACTTAATTTATTTTATACTCTGCCACACAACCTATAAAATACTTGCTTTCCTGTGCCCTCATTTAAAAAAAAAAAATCTTTGGAATCTAGTGGCCTTCTGTGGTGGAATGACTATGCCAGTGGAGAAGGGAAGGGTTACCTGTAGTTTATCTGGACTTCTGTAAAGCCTTTGACATGGTCCTCCACAACATCCTTCTCCAAGAATTAGAGAGAGATGGATTTGATGGGTAGACTGTTAGATCGACAAGAAATCCAGAGGTAGTGGTCCACAGCCCGGAGTCCTGATGGACATCAGTGTCAAGTGGTGTCCCTCAGGGGTCTGTATGGGGCTGGTGTTATTCAATATCTTCATTAATAACACAGTTGAAGGGATTGAGTTCACCCTCATGAAGTTTACAGATGACACCAAGCTGAGTGGTGCAGCTGACACACATGGAGGACGGGATACAATCCATAGGGACCGGAAAAAGCTCAAGAAATAGGCCCACGGGAAGGAATCTCATGAGGTCTAACAAGACCAGCTACAAGATGCTGCACCTGGGTCATGGCAACCCGTGGTACCAACACAGGCTGGGGGATGAGCAGATGGAGAGCAGCCCTGCCCAGAAGGACTTGGGGGTGCTGGTGGATGAGAGCCGGCAATGTATGCTCACAGCCCAGAAAGCCCAGAAAACCTGAAGTGTGCTTACAAGAGAAGTGGAGAGAGATTATTTGCAAACGCATGTAGTGACCGGACAAGGGGGGGTGGTTTCAAACTGACAGAGAGTGGGTTTAGCTTAGATCTTCGGAAAAAAATCTTTACTGTGAGGGTGGTGAGTCACTGGAACAGGCTGCTTGGAGAAGTTGTGGATGTCCCCTTCCTGGAACTGTTCAAGGTCAGGTTGGATTGGGCTCTGAGCAACCTGGTATCGTGAAAGGTGTCCCTGCTACTGACATAAGCTGTATATAACCACTGATTTCACCCTGAAATATTGTACACCAGCCCCACTGCCTGTTCACACAACTGTCCATGCCTTCCTTCACTCCTGGAATTATTACTTCAGGCTTCTTTTTCAGTTTCTAAGCCTAGTGCTTAATCTAGAATGCAAGATTCTTTTATGTTGATATTCTTTTATATCCTTAACCACGAGCAATAGTTTATCATTTGTTTTTCAGGTAGCATTTCTAAATTCTGCAAACAAAATGATTAAAACTAAGAAATAGGTCACAACCTTGGCAACCATCTGATGTGAGACAGTGTAATCTGCTAGCACACTGGTTGTCATGGAAACTGACAATATTGGATTTTTCCTTCAATGCAACCTGTTTTATGCATAAATTATTAGCATATTATTAACATATTAAATCTAAGGCACTGACACTTCAAAGCAGACCAACTATGTGTTTTATGTGTGTCCAAGAGTAACTTAAACACATTCTTATTGTCGTTGAGGAGAGGGTTCATCAGTTGAGGACTCTGACAGAGGAAAGGGTTTTCGGATTGGACAGTACAGACAGGTGCTTTTGAGACAAAAATATCTCNGCTGGTGGATGAGAGCCGGCAATGTATGCTCACAGCCCAGAAAGCCCAGAAAACCTGAAGTGTGCTTACAAGAGAAGTGGAGAGAGATTATTTGCAAACGCATGTAGTGACCGGACAAGGGGGGGTGGTTTCAAACTGACAGAGAGTGGGTTTAGCTTAGATCTTCGGAAAAAAATCTTTACTGTGAGGGTGGTGAGTCACTGGAACAGGCTGCTTGGAGAAGTTGTGGATGTCCCCTTCCTGGAACTGTTCAAGGTCAGGTTGGATTGGGCTCTGAGCAACCTGGTATCGTGAAAGGTGTCCCTGCTACTGACATAAGCTGTATATAACCACTGATTTCACCCTGAAATATTGTACACCAGCCCCACTGCCTGTTCACACAACTGTCCATGCCTTCCTTCACTCCTGGAATTATTACTTCAGGCTTCTTTTTCAGTTTCTAAGCCTAGTGCTTAATCTAGAATGCAAGATTCTTTTATGTTGATATTCTTTTATATCCTTAACCACGAGCAATAGTTTATCATTTGTTTTTCAGGTAGCATTTCTAAATTCTGCAAACAAAATGATTAAAACTAAGAAATAGGTCACAACCTTGGCAACCATCTGATGTGAGACAGTGTAATCTGCTAGCACACTGGTTGTCATGGAAACTGACAATATTGGATTTTTCCTTCAATGCAACCTGTTTTATGCATAAATTATTAGCATATTATTAACATATTAAATCTAAGGCACTGACACTTCAAAGCAGACCAACTATGTGTTTTATGTGTGTCCAAGAGTAACTTAAACACATTCTTATTGTCGTTGAGGAGAGGGTTCATCAGTTGAGGACTCTGACAGAGGAAAGGGTTTTCGGATTGGACAGTACAGACAGGTGCTTTTGAGACAAAAATATCTCAGGCTCTATCCCATTTACCTAATGACCCACCCAAGAGTTTTGTATTGCTATGCTTATTTGCTTTGCTTTTTTTTTTTTACTGTCAATCATCCCAGAACTAAAAGTTTGTTTGATGTAATACCAACTTTATGAGATACGTTGAAAATTTATATATTATTTGTTTTACTTTCATCTCAGCTGGAATAATAAGATCTTCTGGACTCTTTGAGAGAAACCAAACAATTCTTTCACTCCTGCTGAGCCCTTTATTTCTTCCCCCACACCTCCCCTAGCAGCTATGAGTTAAAATTCCTTTTTTAAACTCAAGGACTAGTGCTTAGTCCCATCTTGCTCGATTAGCAAATTACTAAAAGGTAGCCTCTCTTCCTGTGTTGGCTTCCTTCATCTGTTCTATATTAGCCTGCAGTACATATTGGTTGCAAAGAAGTAGCATTTCTGAATGACAAAAGATTCACTTGATCATTTCTTTTTATTTTCCCCAGCCTGAAGCTGTGTGCAGAGTACCTTCAACTGTAGGAAAAATCCAGAGGCATAAAATGAGACCATTAACCCATCGCCAAAGAACAACTGTCATACAGCACATCATCTGAGCTGACATCCATGTCTCTTTCTTCTGTAAAGAACATCTTGCCCTTAAGTAAAAAGTTTGAAAGTTGAGAACAAAGGACTGAACAATGAACTGAATTTCATCTATAAACCTTTGAAAAGAGACAGGGTAACAGCCCATCACTTCTTCCTTCCTGCAAACCCTTGGTATGGCAATAAAACCTCATGACCTGGAAGTTTTTTCTTATAGTGCTCATAACCCAGTTTGCCTTCCCAACGAGAATTGTCTTTCCCATTGTTCACAGAAGTCATATTTGAGCTGTAAGGGAAAATTACTATAAAATGTATGTCAGGAGACAGAGGAGGGGTTAGTCCAAGTCACGAAGTGGAATATGAAGGTACTTGTAGGCACAAGGGAAAGTTCATCTGAAATTTATAGTGGATACACAAATTATGCAAGTAATTTTTCTCAGTGGAAATGGAAAACCAGCCATTCTTTGATTTCTGGATCATATTTCTGTGTTTTTTCTCAAAAAGTTGTGTAAAGTCAGTACAGAGACCAAAGAATGCCTATCTTCCTCAAATGTCTCCTGTCTCATTCTGAAACATTTATGAAATCTGCAAAATCAGCTGTACAAATTTAGTTCTTACATTATACACCCTTTGGACATAGGGAATTCACAGAAATCTCATTCACTGTCACAGTCAGACATAATTCCTTACCTTCAAGATGTTACACGCGGTGTGTCTTCAGGTCACCCATTTCCTACACATGATCTCCAGCACTTGTCCTGAGCAGCTTCCTTTGGCCTGGTTGTACTACTGCTGGTGTCAGAGGAAATATTCTGTATTTGCAAGTTTCATCAAAACTTTCTCTTTCTCCACAGTACTTTGGTATGAAAAATAAATGTGTATTAGCCAGAATAAAAGCTTCTTCCTACTAGAATTATTAATCTTTTTTAAAAAAGAAAACATAGAATATGCATTCTCTTGCTATTTACCATAATGATTAAATTAGGTAAATGTGTCTGCTTTTTGCTATGACATTTTAATAGTCACTTTTCTGATTTCTCTCTATAATGTCAAATACTAAGGTTTATATAAATAAGATTTCTCTATGGCAAGCAGAACCTCTGTTATTTTCTTGGATCTATTTTGACTGCGTATCAGGTAATGTGTGGGAGGGTTTTTCTTGTTTTTTAGTTTGTTTCTTTGTTTCCCTCCCCAATAAGCTAATGAATAGCTGTTTAAAAGTTCCATTTGTAGAGACTAAGGACTATTCTTTTATTTTTCTCAATGAGAAGACAAGAATCTTGTTTTCCCTTTTTCTGTTTTCTCTCAGAAGTTACAGGAGCATGCTGCCTTCATTTCTAAGATTTCCAGTATATTGCTACAACTCACTAACATGCAGAAGCAGCAATTCTAGAAACTGTGTTAATGAAGTGGAACAGGATTTCCTATAATCTTTTGATATGTCACTATGGCCTTTTCTGATATTGATTTTTCCAGTGTAATTAACAAAGGTGAAAAGAGTTTTACTGCAGAATCAACAAAATGTCCAGATTCTATTTGTGATCCAGAAACACAAAACTGTCTTCCCCATGGTTACATTTAGAAATGGCCAAGAAGAACAAGAATAGCCAGACTTCAAACTATAGTTCTGTAAGCATTTTTGGAAACTTTTTTTCTGGTCCATCCTGTAAACTACATCATGTGGCAAATGTTTTAACTGGCAAAGGGGATCTGGGAGTTTATCATTTCAAGATCTTAGTCTTGGCAAAGCAAGCACAGATATATTAAATAAGCAACTGTATTTTAGTACTTATTGAGATGCCTCTTAGCTAGATTATTGTGTAGCTTCTCAAGTGTAACTCCCTTTAGATCTAATCTCGATAGAAAGTAATCCATCATAAACAAACACACAGAGGCACCGGCCATAGTCAGAACAAAAGAATACAGTTTTGGTTTGTTTCATTTCGTTTTGTTTTCCCACCATTCTCACAGTAGCTTTCAAATCTTTCTTTATCGTCATTTGGTTTTATCAACACTGATCAGAGATCCTGGTGCAAGCCAGAACTAAGAGGTTGATCTCAGGTTCAAGTAACAGAGAATTAGAAATGGGTAAAGCACAATGTATTTACAGGGATTTTGACTAAATCCAATTCCCAAGTTTTTTTCAGTTTACTTAACTGCTTTTGCTATGTTATTGTAAATGGCTTTTCCTATGAATTTTGGAGGGAGAAACTTTGGTTTGATTTGTTTTTATTAATTTGAGAAGGTGGTATATAGGAAATTCAACTCATATCAACAAGTGAGAAGACAATTCTCAAACTTAATCATTGCCTTTGGACAAGAGTAAAGAGATGAGTTCCTGCATGGCTTTCTGTTCTGGAGTAATTATCCTTGATGAACTCTTACTCACTGTAACTTCAGACCCTTCCACTAAAATATTCTTAGTCACCTGTCACTTTTTCTGCTGTTCCATGCTTTTCCCACCAGATGGTAGGCAATAAAAGCAGGAAACAGAAGCTTGTCTGTTACTGTATACTTAAAAGGAATCAAACAAAATTAAATAAAGTGCAACTGTGAAACAATTCTCCATATGCTGGTCTGCTTTTTATGCTTGCAACTAAAAGGCAGCACTGGAAGAGATCTGGTCAGTGTTTGCAGATAGTTGATTAATGGCACAAGTAAGGCCTACATAAGCATATGCTACATATGTTTTTACATATTGAAAAGATGCTATTGTGTCTCCTGTTCTGTTGTTCTCTAGTTGTAAACAAAACTAATTATTATCAGGATATGCATTTTCTGTCAATTCCTTTAAGGAAAACCATTTATTCCACTTATCCTGCTGTAACCAGATAAATGAAATTGTCTCCCCAATGTGTAAATTTCTTCTCCTACCTTGTTAGTGCTGTCTTGTACATGAAGTACTCATTTAGTTGCAAAAACCAATTATCATCCCTGTCTAGATACATTAAGAATTTTCCTACAAGTCTTTTTCTCTCTATCACATTTTAAGCAACACTGTACATGAATTATTCATATTGCCCATCTTGCAGGCAGGTTTTTTATTATTAAATTCGATCATAATAATAGTTATTACCACAGTCATGGCAGTTTTATGAGTATTCTTCAATGCCATTACCTGGAAAGTTTTCAATCAAGACATATAAAAGATGCAAATCAATTTCCATAATAAAATTAAACTGTACCATCTACTCTTTCATCCTTGCAATAGAGTTGATTGACAACTTCTCCCTGATAGTTGCAGCTGATAACTTGCAGGCATAGTCATGGAGAATGGCAGATTCTTTTACTCTAATATTCTAAGAAATTCAGTATTTTTCTTGTCTTGTCAGTATCTAATGCTCATGTCTTCATGCAAACACAGTGTTTAAGATGCAAACATTCGGTTTACAAATATTCTTCCCAAACAAGAGAATTATTTCTCCCTGGCAATATAAGATTTGCCTTTTACTAACCAATGGCAGCACTGAATAAATAAAATTATTTAATGAATTTTGGGAACAAATTAAACATTTCATATGTTCTGAGTACTGCTATTCTCCACAAAGGCATCTTTTCCCAAGGAGGGTGTTTTTCAGGTGATTCTCCTAACTTCATCCTGCAATTTTATCTTAAGTCTCTCTCTTACTTGTTTTAGCACTGCTTTAGCACAGGTTTTAATGACCACCTGATGGTTCTTCTTTGATCCCTTTCTGTGCAAGCACCTGATAACTTGTTCCTACTTCCTTATTTGTTTACCATTTCTGTTTCTCTGTTTGCTCCCCATTTATCATTTCCTTGTGCTTTAGATCAAAATTGCTGTCTAAATAAAATATAAAATGTAATGTCCACTGGTGCGGGTATTAATTGCTGTATGATTTTGCCTTTACTCTGGAGGTGGATTAAATCTTAATAAAAGTTTCAAACCAGGACCCTTGACTTCAGACACATCTGCATCAATTGCAAGGCAGAGCAATGCATTCATATTCACGAAGTTACTTTGGAATTATATTGGAGTAATTAAGATGAGAATATAAACAGCATTAATAGGGATAAATGTGTCTTCTCCCTTCAATTAAGCTTCAAGCAAAACCAATCCATACAAAGCATCAATCAACCCTAATACCTTGGGAAATAAAGTGATCACCATTTAGAATCAAGAAAGAAATTTACTTTCATGATACAGATTTGGACAGTTCTATGCATTATGTAAAGGTTAATGTTCCCATTGAAGTTTCTGGGTGGTGTCTGTTCAAAGGAGACTCCTGAAGTAGAGACACTCTTGCTCTATTCCAGCACAAAATCCTTATACTCCTAAGAACTTCCTCCTTCATGTTAAAAAACACTTAAAAAGATAGATTACATTACACTTCAAGAAACTAAATCATGCAAGACTGCACTGATGTCTGTTATGTAATTCAATTTATTATGGCAAGGCTTCAGAATTAATGAGTGAATTACAATTTTTTCCCATAAGCAATTTTTTATTTCTGCTAGGGTCATGTTAGGACTATTATAGTTATTTTTGAAGATGCATGATGAAAAATTAAATAAACTGTACATTTTCTATATAAATTTTCCATTTTCAAATCTATTTAGATGTTGTCTAGATTGCCATTTAAATTATTCACCAGTTTTTAATGTTACCTGCATATTATGGCATCTGTCAAAACCAATTTCCGCTGAGAAATAATTGCTTTCTTCCTCTGCAACATATCCTGAAGTTTGTTGATTTTTATCCAACTGGTGTATAGCTAAGTATTAGTCATCTGTAACAGAATTTTGTTTTCTACATTCATAACTCTCCCTCCCCACGACCATTTTTCTGGTTAGAGTAATAGCTTATTCCATCAAGTTTTCAAAATTTATTCTAACTCTGAATATAATGTTTGGAATTGATGGTAGCACTATTGCCCATGTCTTAAATATGCAGTTCATTGAGAAGTACATTGCAGTGTACAATGAGACATTAGAACAAATGCTGTCATTACTGCTTTGGATAAACTGCCTTCTATACCACAGATCACTAGAAATTCCTGGAGGTGTTGGATGGCATTTTCCAAAGGGCTAGAAGTCCATTTGGAATTTGGTTCTCTTTGCCTGTGAAAGAAACATGTCCCTTGCAAATGACAGAAAAAGATGGCAATCTATCTACTAGCAGCTTATTTTCCTTGAGTTTAGATTTTGAAACTATTCTTCTACGTTGCCTTCAATGCAATATAGAACAAGAAAATTCAAGTGACACCTTTTCAGTCTGTCCACCCAACCTTATATGCTCAAAGCTCTTTTTCAAACTCTAAAAGTACGGTACATTCATCCTTCATTGCCTCATCTGAAACATGCAACCTCTCCTGATTGTCTCATATACCATCTAAAATGGTATCAGTGGTTATCAGTGGTAACTGTTCACAGGTCAGCCAAATTCTTCTCTGTCCTTATCCACATTGTTGCAGCTCCATCGGAAATCTGTCAAGTCCACGTTTGTTACTGAGAGCTTTACAAAAATACCAGACAGAAATCATTGGTAATTTACTTTTCTTCTTAAATGAATTTGTTCATTTCCTACCAGGAAACTTGAATTTAAATGAAATCAATGATTTTCCCAGCACTTTTTCTTAACTGTGTTGTCAGAGAAAGGAAAACTGTGTCTGAGGTCTGCATGGGGGAGGATGTTTCTATAATACACAGTGACCTTAGCATCTGTGTTGTCACCGCACATCCTCACATAATTTCAACAGGTACAGTGTATTAACCTGTTACATTTTGGTTCTCAAGAGGCCTTGTCATGTTCACTTTAATCACATTGTCTGTCAGAGACCTGTCCATACCAATCTATCTACCAATCTGACCATCCTGTACCTATCTGAAGCCTGATAGATGCCTAAAGAGAAGGTAAGGTTTGCCATAATCTGAAAATTCAACACAGGAAAGGTAATTTAATTATTTAGAAATTTATTTATATGGAAAAATAAGAAGTAGAAAGAAGCTGCCAATATTTGTGACATTGGATTATAATGAAATAGTTTGACTACCATCCTAAATTGTGCTGGCTTTGTTAAAACACTGTAATCAGAGAAAGAATGTTCTTCTAAATGGAATTGCCTTGAGTTCAAAATTGGATTTTAAATTTTATTATTCTAATGTAATATTTTATTCATTGTTTGGTAAAAGATAACTTGAGTTCATACATGTTTTCTGAGGCTCTGCCATATTCTTTAAAGCCAGCAACCATTTCGCATGGCCCAATTTCTAACTACTGCCCTATAAATTCTTACACACCAGGTAGGGAAAAATGTAAGGAGAAGAATAAATAGTCTGCTCAGGAATTCATGACTAAATCGTGGTTTACCTGTATAGGCTTTTTCTCCCACATGTCATTGAATATATTCATCTTAAGTTTCATATTTGCAGCTGAACTCCCTTTGACTGACCTACTGCAATTGAGATTCTAAGCAGACAGAGACCTCCTGTGCCTGCTTGTCTGAACCATTCCTTCTGATTCTGGTTCCCCCTATTTCCAAATCATTATTTCACTTTTTCTATTAAAACTTGATATGACTAACAATATAGTTTTCAGAAGTAGACTCATTTCTCATGAATGACAGATATCTCTTTATTTCTGCTATGAATATTGTAAAAGAGGGAAAAATTAGAGATCTTGAAGTAGTTGCATGCTATCAAAAATTGCACTTTGCTTTATAATAGTAATGCTTTGTAGCTATCCATCAGTCTTCAAACACTAATCAATTTTAAGTTATTACAAGGTTTATAATGGAATATATCATTTGTACTTCTCTTATCTTCCCTGGAATTCATTCAAGTAGATTTTTTTTTTAATTTGAACTCTCTAACAGCTATTCTTTTGCTCTGACTTAATAACCAGAAAGGTCTGCCCTCATCTTAAAATAGAGTGACAATGGTTATGTCTTCCTGCTCTTACCATCCATTTCACTGTTCAATTTTTTAAGTGGAATAGACCACACCTTTTGATAGAAATCAAAGGAAAACCTCTGAGAAATATTTTTTGAAGATTAAAGGTATGGAATTACAAATGAGTAAATGCAGTTTGATTTAATAAACCTGGTCTGAGGGAAAGAGTCTGAGTCCCAAGCAGTGCAATATCCTAAGAAAGGCCTTTTCAACCAGCTGGGGCAAAGTAAAAGAAAATGCTGAATTTGAGCTTTTGAATATAAGTGTTCAGCTTTGAGGCTAAAACTCAAACCAGTCCCACATTAGATCTAATATGAATCTTACATTACTATTTGGAAGAGAAAGGTGTTCATATATAGGGAAAATCTGGCATGAGGTTGTTGGTTGTGTGCTTTTTTGGATGTGGAGGTAGAAGCTGGAAGAAAAAGGAAAGAATGAAGGTCTGGGTAAAAGAGCAAAACAGGGTGTCTCAGTCTGCACATTATGCAATGAAATGCACTCCAGTTGTGTGGGGAATCAACTGCATTTTATTGCTGTGAAGTGGGGTTCTAATGTAATTAAAAGAACTAACTTCATTAATTACTGTAACAAGCTGGATTGTATATGTTTGGAAAAATAAGTATCAGATTCAGGATAAACTTTGCAAATCTCAGATGATCAGTAACGGTCACAGCCAGCCAAGGACTTCCAAATCTCAGCACGGCATGGGATTATCTCAATCACCCCTGATTAAACACTGATCTTGGAAACCTATACTTATATCTGCCCCTAAAACAAGAGACGCCAGTGTTTCTGCTGACAAAGTTGCTAAAGACAGCATCTGAGGCTAAGCTGGTTGGCACCTGAGCCCAAACAGGTATTTCTCCCTTGCTATTTCCACTTGGGTGTTTGTGAGGCTTGACTTAGTAGGAGTGATCAGGGTAAACCAGCTGGATTTCACGTTGCAGAAAATACAGCCAAGGGGAGATATTTCAAGGCTGGATGGTTTAAGAACATGATTTACATAGGAGCCCCATGGAATAATCGCTTATATAAGGCATTTGTGGCATTTACTTCCAAGTCTCTTGCTGCTTGATTTAAACAGGTTTTCTTAACTTCCGAGTGCTCCAGTCAGTTGTTTATTTCTACTTTTTTGCCTGATAAACATTCAGCTACCTAAAGTGAAGTGCAAGGGTTCTGGTGAGAGGGAATAGCAATGACTGATAATGAAATCTTGTATGGCATGAATGCTGGGACTATTTACTCCATTACAAAGACAAAGAGCTGTGTAAAACTTTTCAGCTCTCATTCCAAAACAAGCATGTTTGAGAATATTTCCCATCTCTGGCAGGAAAAAATTCTCTTCCATAATCATTAGATGAAGATGTTCTTACAACTTTTGCTCCCCTTTTAGTGGAAAAAAAATTTTTAAAAAATAAAAAATAAATTAAAAAAAAAAAATTAAAAAAAGAGAGAAAATTTTACAAGTTCTATTAATAACTCTTTACTTATTGTCTTCAGGCTCAATTTAAGGTAAATCTCCACCTGAACCAGTGAATCTGAGGCAAAGAATTCTAAGCAAATCCAACTTGCAGTAGACTTTGTAAATATATTTTTTTTTGCATTTTGTCAATCTTCCTTGAAGAAGGAAAGCAATTACTTCTTATTTCTTTGTTCATTTACTAGGAAAACTGGGTAATTTTGTGTGCATGTGTGCATGTGTTGAGCAGAACACTTGGTTTCTGGAGTAAGTTCAGCTAATAATAAAATGGGTCTTTTTTGAACCTTGAAATACTGAAACATTTGAAGTTTTTTTGGCTTTCTCATTTCACTGCTGTGTTGACTTGGTCTTGGACTTAATGTCCTCATAGAGAAGCATATGAAGAAGTTCGGGTATGTATGGGAAATCTATCTTAAAAATAATTAGATTCTATTGTAATTAGTATAATTAACATTATGAAAAATAGGGTTTAAAATGCTATAATTGTTAGTGTAAAAATACATGAATCTTCCCAAGTTGTTTGAATGCTCTTTTATAGTAAAAGATCATTCCTCCTCAAATAAGAAAATAAGTTTTTCTTGGCTTCTTTTTATTACATTATGACAAAGGTCTAACCCTAAAACAGTTTAAAGGGAGAGAAAAAAAAAGAAAAAAATCTTGAAATAATTATCTGGATACAGTCATTAAAAAAGAATGACTTTTCCTAAATGTTTTCTGGATTTATAGATGTCTTGTAGAATAAAGTGAACAGGTTTTACAGGGCAAGATTTGATAACTGAAGACCGGACTATGTCTCACTAATATGTGAGACATTTCAGAATACATTTTACAACATTTCCACATTTGATGACATGCTTATTTGTTTCATTTACACTGGAAAGAAAGCTTATTTTCAAGTATTCTTCCCCCTGTGAGGTGTCATCCTCCATGGCAATTCACAGTTTATGCTTCCAGAAAGAAACGTGCTGCTTTTCTCTCAGCCTCCCCACAGGATGAAGGTATGTGGTTCTATAGGGGCTTCAGTTCTGCTAGCCCAGTCAAATGCTGCAGGACCTTAAGGCTCAACGTTTTAGAAAACCGCAGCAACTCTGAGGCATCAGTTCCCTTTCCTCTCACCCAAAAGAGATGTGAGAGGTTCTGTTGCTGAGACCAAAAGAATGATGAAATTCCTATAGCGCTGAAATAGTTCCAGGACACATCATTTTCTTTATTCGTAAGAGGAAAAGGGGTGACTAAGAGGATGACTAATGGTGACTAAGAGGCAGACACTGTGCTATGAATCTTCAAGAACTTTCTTGGAGGAAGGGATTGTGCATGTCTCGTGTTCTATTTCCAGAGTTACCCCTCTCTTAGACCTATATCAAAACCTTTTTGGACTACCAAGTCGTGGTAGCTTTTAGCAGCTTTTCAGTTTACTGAGACTTTGTTTCTTGCTTTAGTCAAGTCCCACAGGAAATGCTTGAATTTTGTGTTTTGAGTTTGTTTGTTTGTTTGTTTTTAAATATTAATTGAGTTTCTACTAGAAAAGTCAGCTGAGCTACAAATCTTGTAAGAGAGTGTATTCTCATGAGAACCCTAGCCCAGTTCTGTAAAATTCAGGTTTGTACAGTGTAAATATAAAATCCCATGTGTATCCTCTGAAACAGAATAAACCCGTGGTATCAACTTTGTACTTCTGCAGAGAAGCTTCCAATGAGGCTCTTATACTGTAGCACAGCAATGGTCAGTCATTCTGGACTCTGTTAAGACAGAAATTTCTGGTTACTCAGAATGACTGGTGGGCATTAGGATGTTTTATTAAACACTGTTTAATGACAAATCTGGAGTACTAATATAAACGATGATATTTTCATTTCAGTTATTTTCAGACATCAGATTTGGTGAATCTTGAGGAAGACTCAAAAATATACAGTTGCTGTTATGCTGAGACATCATCAGAAGCTCTAAAATTAAAATTATTTTACTTCAATTATCCCACTGAATGCACTTCACTGTTTAGTCCATTATCATTTTGGTTGTAAAATGTGTGTGTTGTACCAGTGAACCTAAAGTTAGATACTGTACCATGTATTTACAACATTAAAAATTCTGAAGAACTTACTAAGCATCCATCCCAAGGCAGGATGTGGAGCTCAGGACGGGTTTTTTTTTGTTTTCATGAGGCTGCAAGTTAAGCTGCAAATTTCTTGAGCTCACTTGATGTTAAAGTTTTCTTGCAGCAGTTTTGGGCTTGTCTGTCTAGAAGGGAATGTCACAAGGTCACCCGAAATGTCACAATTAAAAATGGAAAAAAAGGTATGGAAAACTACATAAAGGTTCTTGGAGCTTGGGGTAAAGAGGGGTTGTAGGTGGCAAAAGGGGTTGTATGGTTTCTGTTTCTCTGTTGAGTTGTGATTCACTACCGTGTCTTTTTCAGAATCTGCTTTAAGACTCAGTAAGTTTGGGATTTTGCATTTCTCCTAGCTGTTAGCCGCTTGTTTAGAATTGTCTGGGGACTAGGGCCATAAACCCGCGCCCGGAGTAGCCGTGACCCCGGCCGGAGGAGATGGAGCCCGAGGGCGCGGAGGCGCATCCCCCGCGCTCCCGGCTCGGCGCGGCTCCCGCGGCCCCGGCGCGCCCCCTGCGGGCCGCTCCCGCACCTGCAGCCGCCGCCGGAGCGGCCCCGTTCCCAAAGAACCAAAATTGCTCCATCCACTATCGAATTGATTATTGAACCTTATAACAGGCAATAATGAAACAAAAACACTTTCTGCCCGGCTACAGAAACATCCATAAAGAAAGAGATCATTCTTTGTCCAACCCTGTGGTTTTTTATTAATATATTGATCTCAAACCTCCGTAGATGTCACTGTTCTTTGTTTTTTTCTAGTCACTTTAATTTGTACTGGATCAGTTTTACATCTGCAGTAAAATATAGCTAAAATTATCCATAAATTTTCATGAAGTGAGGATTTTATTCATATGTTTTAGTAGGTAATTTTAAGGAAATACATCCTGCACCATCTGTGTCTTTTTAAGCACTCTCTGGTCATTTCACTGGAGTCATAAGTGTGCCCTTATGCCTTTTGACAAGAATGATCTGGAGAACTGTGCATTTTTTAAAAGAGGTTTTTTAATTTTTACCCTGTTTCTGAGCCTTCCCGCCCTTCACCCTCACTTTTAGCATATTATTTTAATCTTCAAAGGACAGATAACTGTGAAATAACAGCAGAGTGTTTGGGTATTTTCCTAACACAGGAGAAGGCAACTAATTCTCCATTAGCACACACAGTATTCCAGCTGTATGCAAATACACATCTATCAAAACCAGTCAGTCAATGTCACATTTGAACATATTCTCAGGTTTTGTTTTCTATATCCTTTTGTAATCGCAAAAGAAAGTCATGTAAATCATTCCCATTTCCAACTTTTTCTTTTAAATTAAATTAATTACTACACTTGCTTTCTACACCTATAAACACACTAGAAACACAAGAAACTAGACTAGACACACACACTAGAAACACACTAGAGAAACACAAATAACTGTGAAAGATGAAGCTGATGGCTCCTCTGAAGGAGTGATGAGTTATGTGGCTTGCCTCCAGGAGCGGATTCTTGCTGATTTGCTGATGAAGCCCTCCAAAGCAATGCACAAATGTACACACTCATATGTGATAGCAAATCATAGAATCACATAATCTTTAGCTTTAGAAGAGACCTCAAAGATCATCTGTTCCAACCATCAACCCAGCACCAGTATAATCACCCCTAAACCTTACTCCCACGTGCCACAACCAGATGCCTTTTGAGCTATTCCAGAGATGGTGACTCCACCACCTCTCTGGACGGGCAACTTATTCCAGTTCCTGACCACCTTTACAGTGAAAATTACTTTTCTAATATCTAATCTGAACCTCTCCTGGTTCAGTTTATGGCCACTCCCTCTTATGCTTTCACTTGAGACGTAGTAGAAGAGGCCAACCCTCACCTGGCTACACCCTCCTTTCAGGCAGAGAGCAATGAGGTCTACCCTGAGCTTCCTCTTCTCCAGAGTAAACACCCCCAGATCCTTACAATATTAGCAACACCAGTAATGATCTGCCACAGATGTTAGCATTAATTAATAAGCTTCCCTTTTGCTTTTCAGATTGACTCAGTCTTGTCACCACTGTTAAAATTTAGCTGTCTTCTTGGTCAGTGTAACGTTTTGTTAGTGCTTCTGAAGCTTCACACACCCACGAACATGTCTATGAAAACAAACACACATATCAGAGTGACTTGGTTTGTGTTGATTTGCTTGTCTTTAATTCTGAGTATTTTATCAGGCCTCTTTACTAGGAGTCTTACAGATTTCCTACCACATTTTACAATCAGAACACCTTCAACCTTCATAAACTGCAGTTTGAATTCAGTGACTGCCTTTCTCAGTGAATTCTTACTAATTTGTCAAGACAAGCTCTTGATGTACCAGCAATATTACCTCAAGTCACTTGAGTTCCTTAGCAGGCTCCCACTTAACCAGCCAGATTTGCTGTTCTGTAAGGCACAAGTCTTCCAATGTTTACATCTTTCCTTCTGGATTATTTTTTTTTTCCTTCTTAATAGTATAAATTAGACAATTAAATTTTGATCTTGGATGTTGAATATCTTCAATAGCTGCCTAGTTAGCATCCCTTGACAAAATTAAGCAAGAAATCGTAAATCATCAAGGACTGCAAACAAACTGCTGTCAGTACTAGGATTACCTTATGACCTGCCTGTCAGTTGAGTTCCCTTAGTGGAGAATACAGGGTGAAATGTTTTAAACTTCTCTTTTTCATTTCGGCTGTTCCAGGCAGCTACTAGAGAATCTATTCACTGTTCTGTTCTTCCTCTCAGAGGATTGCTACTGTTCCATTTTATGCCAGATATCACATGGGTTTCAAATGTTGTCAAAGGCTTACAAAATCTGTAGAAGAACTGCTTCACAATGCATGGAGTTACATGGAGCTTAACTGTTGGGGTCACTGGGCGAGCTGGTGAGGCAGAGTGCCCGAAAGGGGCTGAGGCAGGCTGGTGGAAGAACTCAGGTATTTGAAAATACCTTCTCACCTCTGTAAAAGGAAAGTCTCTCCCACAATTCCTTGTGGTTGAAATGTAACCTTACTCTTCCAGTCTCTGTATAAGGAAAACTACTCCTCCCAGTAGCCTGTGTGCCTACTCCCTTCACCTGGTCCCTACTCCGCCCCTTCCCTCTGCCCATTGGCTCTCTTCCCTAGACCCACCTTGTACCGCCCCTATGCCCTC
>VZRS01010793.1:263-23040 GCA_013398055.1 Ifrita kowaldi | reverse complement strand
TTAAAACCTAAGGCATCACTATGGTGCACATGACAGGTAGAAAGAACTTCCACTGAACTTAAGACACTTAAAACCAGACAAGAACATAGGGCCTACTAGTCTGCAAGGCTCCCTTCACTGGCAGCAGAGAGAACGATGCTCCGTTGGCAGTTTTCTTCTACCTCCAGCGTCCATGTCTGGTCTGCTAATACCTAAAATTAAGAAATATCTTGTCTTGTGTCAGTGCCCATGCTTGGGAAGACTCTCTCTTTCCCTCTCTCCCATTTACTGAGTTGTATTACTGTAACATTTTCTAATGTTCTGCAAATACTTTTTTTTTTTTAAACGCAACCATTGTTGACACTAATTTTGGCTTCCTTCCAAAGTCTTCAAAAGAATACAAGAGTTATCTGCATCAGTTTCCTGAGCTGCATTTTACTTTTATTTTAGCAGAATTAACTAATGAATAGTGCCACTCCACATATCATATTATGCAGCACAAGCAGATGAAAGGTTCTACAGTTTCAGACAGTGGCATCAGAAAGAAAATAACAATATCCCAGCCTTTCAGGTTTTCTCTGAGGATGATAATTTAGAAGTCTGAACTCAGAGTCTCTTTCTAGGTTTGTCACCAAGTTATTTCCAATTAGGAACACATCAAACACCTACCCATGCAATTTATTTACATTTATATGTACTTTCACAAGACCTCACTGTTAACACTGTCAATTATTGCCATCAGAGAAGAACATTACGGACACAATTACTAGTTATTTTCAATAAATTAATTTAGCTGCCAGTAGTGCAAACTTATTTTAGCATTATACATGAAAATGCAGCTTAGTGCAAGCATACACTGATACAGCATACAAGGCAGCAAACTCATTTGCAGAAAAACAACGTATTGCATTTCTTCTGACAAGAAAGGGCCATATGCAGATTGTGTCAGATGCTTATGTACGTAAGAAATGAAGTTGCAAATCTACCTTAACAATGCTAATTTTCTGATTCTTTTAGTATCAGTTTTTCACTCTTCTTCAACCAAAGCCAGAAAGCCCTGTTTAGATATTTCATGTTCATCACTGCAGTAGCTTCTAGAGTCTGATGTCAATAAACTTTTTGCTGTGCCTTGCATACTAAATAAATTTTTGAATGTAGACATTTTGAAAAATTTAACAAACAGTATTCTGAGTACTTCTCTATTCCTATATTAAACATACTTTTTTGCAGCACAAGTTTCCATCAAAAAATTATCTTCCCACACAGATAAGGATCTTTCCTTATTTACACCATCCAAGATCCTATCACTTTTGCTGGCTTTTAAGAAAAAGCTCCCACTTTCCTAAATATTTCCAAAATAATTTTGCCTCACTCACAACAACCTGAGGAATGAAGTAATTTGTTCTGGTTCCATTTGAACACACAGGGATGTTTTGCCTTAGATCTATGACAAAGTAAGGTGAACAGAGAATAAAAACAAAGGCAAAACCTCAAACCACATAACCTTGCTCTGCTGGAACATGCAGAGCTAAGAAGAGAAGAGCTTTTAACGGGAAGCAGGCACAAAAGCATTCACTTGTTATCACTGCAATCCTGAACTGGAATACTGTCAATTCTCCTTGGGCAGAAGATGAAGAACAGCACTACAAAGTTAGTGGCATCCTCTTCTGTGTGCTCCAAGGACTACCCTCCAGCTAGTTCATCATGTAAAAGTCACAGCAATCCTTTTTATCTGATGCATGTCCAAAGGGATGCATAGAAACACCTGACAGAGGGTAAAGACGCCAGAGAAATCTCGATTTCACAACAATGTATTCAGTACTTTAAAAGAGTTTACTTCAGGGTCAAGGAAAGCCAGACAAAAGATTCCAGTGGAAGCAAGAAGAAACACTCAGATTTTTGACAAAAGCAGTCAGCAAGAGATCAAGATACTTTGTTAAAATCCATGCAAGTCTTCTAAAGAGCACAAAACACTGCCTTTCAAATTTATAAACAAACCCAGACTCTGATTTAACCCTCAAATAACAAAATCATAATGCTCTGGATTAAAAAAACTTTCAGAAAAAAGATCCTGACACTGGGCAAGGAACTGGAAGTTGTCTTTGGGAAAGGAGGAAATTTATAGTTCCAGATCACTTTTTTGATTGCACACCCCATCAGTAAAAAAATTTTTGAGCAAACTGTAAGAATATTTACTTATGAATTATATATGCAGTACCATAATAATATGGTACACACATTACAAAACATACAGAAAAATAGAAATAGGAATGAGATAAAAAACTGCTTTAGACGATTTTTATTGATGTTACAAAAAATATTTTCTTACTATTCCTCCCACCTCGATGGCTTGTTTTGCATGAATCCCACTTTGGAGACAGCTGCAGATGGCCTTTTCTCCTCCCTCCTACTTCCAAGGACATTATCTAACCTCTTGCAGCCCAGTAAGGAACAGCGTTTACCTTGAGTTAATGCAGAGAAAAATAACAACTATGATGGCAGCAAGCCCAGTGACTGGAATTCAGGACTGGGGAAGGGTGGAGGACAGCTGAGACTCAGCTCATTTTTTTAGGGATTATACTCCATAACACCTCCAGTAAAACTGGATATTGGTGGAGGCTAAAGCATGGAAGAGAATTTACTTGTAAGGAGGGAACTGAGAAGGAGCATGAGTTATTAGAGGAAAAAAGATGAGCCAAATTTTAAGTTTTAGAGAAGCTAAAGGATAATGAGAAAAATGGGAAGCAACCTGTTTTGGTTGGGAGAAGAGAGGATCTTCAAAACTGTTCTGGATGCTTATCAGCAAATGAAAGAAACACAGTCCAGATAAATTAATCACAAAATGATTGCACACCTGGTGGAGATCACCACTTGTAGAAAAAAAATAATGGCTTACTGTTAGCCTTAGAGGGCATCTCAAGAGCCTATCCTGGTTCACCTTAATTTCTTACATTCAACTAAAAATTTTGAATGTAGAATCTTATGTGCATTCACAATGTACTAACGAGACTAAATTGGAAAAGGTGCAAATCCTTGGTAGAAGACACAACTGGAATGAAAAACTGTCTTTATGAACTTCATAAATTGTCTTTAGTCAACAAGATGATGTTTACTCAAGTCCATCCATCTATTTTTCCATTGTTTTTTCCATTATTCACCCATACCTGTACTTCACTTTCCACACTGCCAACAGATAATGGCTGTGAGCCTTATAAAGGCACCTCTGGATTGGCAAAATAGGTATGAAAACAATATCCCCTATCACCACTCAGACTCTGCAATGTTGGGGCACCTCCAAAGACTGATGCAGACAATCCAAGTGAGTGCCTATGCCTGCAACTATATCGCAAGGGACATTCTCAAACAAGGTAACTTTTGACTAAGAGATCAATCCCAAGTTTTAACTGCCGTAACCTGAAAAGGCATATCACAAAATATATTAAAGGATTTTGCATCACAGCTGACAGCAGATCTTAAATGAAGAGTCATCACAAGATGAGGCAGCAATGTTCTGACACCACGAAATTGTATAGCATACCTGTAAGCAAACACTGCCATTACATTAAAGAAAGTGACTTTATATAGACTTAAAAAAAAAAAAAAATCAGTAAATACATATTAAACATTTTTTATTGCACAAATTCTGATGCAGGCAGTGATCTGAGAAGAAAACAAACAACAACCACATAAATTAATTCTCAGATTTCCAAACCCAATTCCCTGTCTTTCAGCATTCAGTAGCTTACAGGGTCTTAATGCTCTTTCAAAACTGATTATAAACAAACATACGGACATTAATTGCAAATCTTTGAGCCCTCATGGGGAGTTTCAAAGAGCAGGCCCGCTGTGCTGTTTACTTGCATTTGCTTTCCCTCTCCTTAAGCACGCACTCATGCTTGGTGCCGCAAATGCATCCATCGGAGCAAGCGGAATTGGCACAACTCCAAGGCAAATTGCCATGCTGCTGTTAGAAATGCACCAGGGTTGATAGAAGTGAGCTAATAAATTAAAATTCAAATAAAAATAGGTTAGGAGAAGCAAGCTCTTACTCCTTTCTTTTGTAGGTGGAAGAGCAGCAGTGCTCCAATGATCTTGAATCGGAGATAGAACTCATCACCTGTGCTCTGAAGAGGGAGAAGCAGGGTATAAAGGATTCATTTTTGTCCAAGGAAACAAAGTCTCTTTTGATCCAAGAGAGCAGTGAAAGACAGAAGAACCTCAGAAATTTGTAAACAATTTTTTATAATTTTGTCATCTAGTTAAGTATAAAGATAAAATTTCAGAACAGTGCTGAAGACCAGCAGAGACTCATTGGCGTTTCTGAGGCATTGGTCCTACTCACGTGGGATACGGAGGCTCAGAGCTGCACAGAATTGGAGTCCTGCAAAAAGTATTTGGTAGAAAAAATTCTGCTTCAAAAATTGTCATTGCAACCAGGCAAATCAAGCAAGTGTGAGGAAAAAGCATTATGCATTTCCCACTTTGAAGACAGAGAACCTAAGTAATTAGTCATAAAGCCATGGAAGGGGGATCTCTGGAGCTCATGCCCTGTTTAAGCTGTGGTATCTGAACAACACAGTCACCCAAGAAACATTCAGGAGGAGCTAAAAGCTGCATGCTGATGGGCACAGGTCAAACTCAGACTCAGTCACATCTTCTCTGCAGCTTCCTCAACTGTAGCTATTTGTGCCTGCACTGGACTGTGACCACTGCAGTCTTGAGAACACACCAGGCAGCAGATCCTTAACACTCCAATTCCTGAATGTGTACTACAGATTCGGATGACAATCAGGATCACATTTTGGAAGCAAATACTAAACTGCTGAGAAGCACAGGAGCCTTCATTGCCTGAAAGCAGCAAGTTCCTGTCAGCTTTACAAGTTACTGCTTTTGTGGGTCATTAACTTCCAGCTCCAGGCTGATTAAGATGAATCACCAAAGCATTTACCAGCACCAAGACCCTTGGCTGAGAGGGAGGACCACAGGCAGGACTGAGGAACTCAATCCTCAGCAAAAACATTCCAGTCTAGCCACCTGATGTTCATTTATCACATAAAAACATTTGGGTGATAGTAAGCAGCTCAACTGTGTCTTGAGAACACATGGATTTCCTTGAGTTAAATACTTTTTAAAATGCAAAAGAGATCAAATCAAGCACAAAACCAACCCAAAGTTTTAGCTGACAGAGTATCACACAGAGCAGGTGACAACTACTGCCTCTTCCTTCATCAGCTTCTGACATTTTTAAGATTTTAATACCAGTATTCTTACACAAACATACATATCAGCTAATTTAATTACAGCTCTTACTCTCTTCTCATATGAAAAGAATGTTGGGCTTTGTTTGTTTTTAAAATTTATGTGGTCTGTTCTCAACAACAATCATATATTCATGTGATCTTGTTCACAAACCAGGAAGAACCACTGAGACTGCCATCTCTCCATTTCAGCTTGAGTGAAGATTCACAAATTACCTAATCCTTTGTCTTTTATGGTCAAGTTACATCCTTGTCCTACCCTCACTGCTTTTTAGGCTTCAGGGTAGATAAGCAAACCCCTTTTTAATCAGTTTCAGCAGCTCAGTGCAATTATTATGGAAATTAAAAAGGTATCTCTTCTTTCAACCCCACTGAATTACATTCAGAAGTTGCTAATCTTCTCTTTGCAACTTAAAACTACAGTATTCAAGTATTCCCATAATCATGGTCATTAGGAGTTTATGTACTCCAGTCATGCAGTAAAACTACTAAACACATTTATCTACTTCTCAACAGGATTGTTTTCAGAAGCAGGATTGTTTCTTTTCCCCAGCCTGAAGTCAGTAAACTGGGTCATACTGTTTCAGACTAACAGCAAAGGGAATCCAGAAAAGACAGCCTGCCTTAGTTCCACCTGTAAGCACAACCAAAGAACCTGATTATTATAAGCCACTTGTGTTAACTTATGTTAAGTCCCCAAGAAGAAACAAGAAAGTAAGAATAAAACTATTAAACAGCCCATGTGGAAGACAAATTTTGACTGCAAAGAGAGAAAATGCTTCCATGATGCAATTTTATACTGGATTTTCAGAACAGTTTTGTATTATTGAGATTTCTCCTGTTCTGCCAAAGCAGCTGCCTGCTTCCTTCTGACACCCAGATTTCTTTTAATCATTGAAGACAGGATGCTGTGTTCTGATGAAATGCCCTTCCTGGCCACCCCTACTAGAGAGAATTAAAAGCCCTGCCAATCCTTTTGAAGTGCAAATCTTCACCAAGCAGGTTTCATGCCTCTTGCTACTGTTGCCTCTCTCAGAAGAGCACAGGTTAGGTGGAACACTGAACACTGGACTGTTTACTTATCTTCTAAAATGCATCTTGTCTTGCACTTGAGATGCCACGACCTCTGCACTTCCACTCTCCTCTTTCTGCATCCCCAAATCTCACATTTTTCAAGCAAAAAAACCTTGGTAACTCTAGATTGCAAAAAAGCTTGTTCCTCAAGCAGCAGAATCACTTACTCACACATGGGTTGACAGATTTTCTTTCTTCAAGCTCCATACCTGACTTGCAGTGTGCTCTGGAAGACACATATCTGTACAGGATGGACACACTTGAGCCCCCAGCTTGCACCCTGACAGCACTTTGGGAGAAAACACACCCAGCTGTATCACTCTGATCTTAAATTGAAAGCCAAAAAGATGCCAGTTTTTCCTGGCCAAGAACCAAGTACAGCTATACAAAGACAGTCCAGGGGCCCAGTAAGCAGTTTAAAATACATTTCTCTAGAGCACTGTACAGGATATAAGTCAATAAGCTCTGCCAGGGGGCCACAGCAGGTTATCAGTGGAGAATGAGGCATGCAAGGTGCTCTAAGGGCAAAGCAGTGCTGTAACTCAGCTGTGAAATAGCGACTTGATCACAGACTGCAATGTGTATCTGGAACTGCCCATATTTATTTATTTCTTGGCCATAGTTTAGGCAGTAAATTCAAAAAAATTTAAAATATCAACCAAATTTCCTTTGGCATTTCACAACAACATTAACCTACATTGCATGCCACAGTTTCCCATTCTTGATTGAGATGGATTTGCAGTTAGAGAAGGGGAAAAATGTAACCTTTAATAATTAACGCAGCACCTTAAGAACAACTTTCTATTATCTGGAGGAACATCATGTTGCTCATTCATCTCAGTGTGCAAATCATTTTTAGCTCAACTAAATTAAAATTACTGTAACACAATTTTTAAGCAAAGACATTTATCTCAAAAAGGTAAATTAAACATTCAAAAAATGGACTGCATGAGACACACACCAAATTATTGATCATTCAGAAGTGTCAGATGATTTAATATGTATTCAATATGTATTCACTATAAACTGGGAGAGAGGAATCCTTTCCTCTTCTCAGTAAACTATTTCTTCTCCAGCTCATATGCATAACCTCAGCAGCTCTGAGCTGACAGAGTTCTTCCTTTGGTCCTACTCTGGATAAATTAAGCCAGACACTAAGCACAGAAAACCACAACTGGGCAGAGGGACTACCCAAAGGAAGCCCAGTGGGAACCATAGATAGGTATTTTTCCTTTCAATCAAGAAGACTACACCAAAATACCAACTGAGCCAACATACTATACCCCTGACTTGCATCCAGTAGCAGAGAGACTGCAATACAAGTTACAGGATTCTCCATGAGTTCTTGATCTGACTTACAGATGCCCATGCCTAAAACAGTAACACTCTTTGCAGATGGTATTACCGAGGATGCAGTTTCAAAACAACAGGTTACTAGAATAAAAGATAGGAATGCTGCAGTTACAGCTTTCATCACTGTAAATGGCTTAGCAATATTCACAGATTTTACAGAGATCTTCTTGCGGGTATCTATTTCAATTTGCAAAGCTAAGAGAAGTTAGTGATAACCTTTACTTGAAGGGCAATTACTTCGTGCACTTCAAATAATAAAATGCCCTTTGCAGATTAAAAAAAGAAAAAAAAAAGGCATCAATACTGTAAGTCAGGCCATGCATTTATCAGACAGGTTTTGTTAATCTGAGAGACACAGCATTCCAGCCAGAGGTCAGTGTGGAATACAGGGAAGTGACCAGCCAGCATTCTGCAGGCAGCAGCTTGTCCTCTGGCCTGATGTTCTGCATAGCACAGGTAAACCCACCTTCACCTGTTTCTCCATCAAGCTGAGAGATCCATGGTTGGACCAGATGGTTACCTTCCAGACAGGGTGCCCAACGCACAGGGAATGAGTTCAAGTTACAGATGTACCCTGTAAGTCACTCTACAGAGTATTCTTACTTTGAGGAAAACATGCGTTAATCCTGATATGTTTTTCTCAGTTTTCCTTTCCCTGTGGCTCCAAGCCTTATCAAGCTGAAGCAGAGTGAAGCTGACAGGAATACTCTTGGAGATTTTGCCAGGAATTTGAATAGAAATAGAAAAACTAAGCAGAGCATGGACAGTTTCCTTCTGCTGGTGTTTGCCAAAAGCTCTCAGTGGTAGCACAGACAAACAAAATGTGCTTGTAGAGTCAAGGAAAATCACACTGTTGGGTTTTCATGCACTTGGAAAGCTAACAATGATAACAAAAACCCACAACTTCACAGAACACAAAGTTGTTCAAAGCAGAACTGTTCTGAATCCTTTCTTTTTCAAGGGAAGTTTTGGTATGCCTGTTTACATTAAGACTTGCCAAGTCCTCATTTTGGCTGGTTAAAAGCTGTAAATTGTTACAGTAGTAGCATCATATAGCATACACATGACAGTACGTGGCAGACAAAGCTATCCAGAATGTCTGAAAATTATTGAACTCAAAGGACAAGAATCAACAGCATAAAGATCAAATAGCACTGACTACATTGTGTGAATATATAAATAGCTCCATGTGATTTTTTTTTTTTCTAATGGCTGGAAGGGACAGAATACAAAAAGAAACGTACTAGAAATGGACACAAGAGCTCCCCAAGAAAGGGTAAGGCAAAAAGCAGGGAAAAGGGGAAGCATAATAAAAAATTAACAAAATAGATAGGACAGGCTCAAAAGTAATTTGAATCAGATGAGGAAGTTTTGAAGCTAACATAGAACTTGCCTGAGGAAGTGGCAATTCAAAAGAAGATGAGAAGACAGATGTGTTCTGAGCAGCTCACTGGGGATGAAGTGAGGAGCTGAGCACTCAGGAGAAAAGGCAGTAGCTCCAGAAGGCAACACACAAGACCAAAGCAAAAAAATGAAAGACTAGTCACATTTCTCGTCTCAGAAACGGGGCCCAAACCATACAAGCACTCAGCTGCACGCAGGCTGCCTGAATGTGATAGCAGGTGCCTTGTGACAGGTACAGAAAACCAGTCTCTGAACGTGTTATGTGCAATTCTGTTAGGAAGTACACAAAGGACATGTGAGAGGCTGACTGTAAAACAAGTGGGTTAAAATGATATTCAAGGTGTTGTCTTTCCTTCCATAAAACTGATATTGTTACCTTCAATTTGTTCTTCCTAAATTAAATTTCTTATCAGTACACAGAATAAGAAAGGCATCCAGATGCACAGTATGTTACCATTACAGTGCATTTTCAGGAATGGCAAGACAAGCCCACAAAATCATTCACCAAACAAAGAGCACACTGTGGGAGGACGAAGAGTAGACAAGTAATTAACTGCTGTGATTTCCAAAAGCAACAAAATACTTCAGTGATTACAACTGCAATTAAAAACATCCCAACAAGCATCACCTTTCCGATTCACATTACCCACTTGGCTTCCATCCTTTTCTTTCCACTACTGTTCACACCTTATCTAACTGAATATTATGGTGAGGACACAATGTGTAGATGTACGTGAGAGATCAACTGTAATTACAATGTACTGGTAATGTCAATATTCTTCTTCACAGTAACAGAAGTGAAAGAAACACAAGACTGCGTAAAAATTGTATTGCAAAGGTAGAACAGAACAGTGGAAAAACTACTTCATGTAGCCTTACACTTTCTAACATCAAATTTACTTGCTACACTGGTGAGTATACTGATATAGTTTGGTACTTAGACTACCTAAGGAAATCCAGGGCTGAATAACAGTGTGATGCACAGCAGAATCTCATTTCTGCCTCTCCTTCACTTGCACCTCACTCTCCCTTTTGCAGTTTCTAGTCACACACTTTCTTTCAAACTGACCTTGCATTTGACAGTTAACTCCAACACTACACTAGATTTACAAATATGATTAGGGTATGACAATAGGATACATTAGAGACCTTCTCCAGCCAGATCCAATTAATCACACTACAGAAACACACATCCATTAACATCATTTCCAGTGTTGTGACATTCCATAGATTAAGCAACCCAAGCCCATCTGTAGAGAGAAAAGACAGAGCCCTCTACCGGGTGAGAAATGCAGCTCTTCCCATCCTTCCCCCGCACTCCAGTGAACGCACGTGGGCAGATTTAATTCTCCAAAAATCCAATCCACAAGATGGTATCGAGTTGTTTAGATTGATCTGCGATTCAAGGCATTGGCCTGCAGAACCCAAATTTCTACAGCTTCTACATTTAAAAGCACAGAGAAGAAAATTCTTCCCATAGGTTTAAGAGACTAATGTAACATCCTATCTCTAGGTGAAACAGGAAGACCCAGCGTTCCCTTACACCAGTGTCCACTGTCAGCTCAGGTCCGGCAGTAGACTGAGTCCAGCACTGTTATTCACACCACGCATCTCACAGCTGGCTTTTCTTACTGCTCCTCAGTTAAACTCCTTCCTGGTACACCCCCTGCCTCAAGAGACAGCCCCTTATCTTGTTCAGGGGAATAGCTGCAGCTTTCCACCTGCATAAGGCTTCATCATAACAGCAGCAGCAAGCTACTGCTAACATGCAGAAATAGGAGTGATGAAATACCAGAGTACGGTCAGACAGCAGATGATGACACAGGTGAAAGGCAAGGATCAAGTGCTTACACTGGGATCTTTCAGGAAAACCATGATCTTTTTCCTTTCTCAGTCATCCCATCTGGAACACAAAGCTAGAAGTAACACTTTTCATTCATACAGCGTTAGTATTTTCCCTCCTGTAGATTACAAAACGCTTGCAAAAGTGGCTGCTGAGCCTGTAACAACCCAGTCTGCACCAATTCCCATCAATAGGCAAACTGCAAATCAACAAACTCTTCAATCAGAAAGTTCCTCTAAGGTTTGCTACAAGCTTCCATTACAAACTTCTGCACAATAAAATCATGCTGTGTTCAAGCTATTTGCCTCCCAACCCAGAGGTGACTGATAACTGCTTCTTTGGAGGCAACAGTAAAAAACAGCACTGAGGAGGAAGTGTGACAGCTGGAGATCTGTTCAAGCTCTTCATGTAGAACAGATGGGGCTACAACTCCTGACCTGGGCATGCCATGCTCAGAGCTAGCAGGCACTCACTGCTCATACAACCAAGCAACTCCTTCAACACAGAATGCATTTCTTTTCACTTCTCAAAAGATCCCCTTGTGAGTTGAAGCAGGAAAACTCCAGTTTTTTGCGTCATCTTGACTTTCACTGTCTCACATCCTGTCCTTGAACTTCCTTGAAGTACCAGATAAGAGTTGTTCAACCTTTGACAGCATAGGAAGTCTTTGGAGCTTTTCTGGGTTGAGATATTTGATGGCAGAAAAAGGGATGGAGAAAAAATCTTACAATGCCTTCAAAAACGGAGAGAACACACTCTCAAAGTAACACACTATTTAAAATCTACATTTAAAATTACTTTAGTGGCAAACATGCTTCTCTGTTCAAAGTATTTTTTCCAAGTTAAGTGAAAAGCAGTCAAAAGCACATCTGTACCTACATACCCTGAAAACATACCCTTCTCATTATCAATTATTTTCTCTCAGCAGACATACATCTACCCTCCAAAACCATTGATAATCACATTTTCTGATGAAAAAATAAACACTTCAGTTTATTTCAACATTATTCAGAGATGGAGTAAAGAGCAGAGCCAAAAGAAAGCCACTTGACCAGCAAGAAACAAAGCTCTGCTAAGTCCAAGAGGTAGACACAGATGCTGTGATAAAAATTAAAGAGCTCTACAGATCCAAATTACGGACAGGCTCTTCACAAGCACTCTTAATTCACAAATTCCAGTATAATGACCATAGTCATGGAAGGGTTCTGGAACCTCTTCATCCTCGCTAATAAGGAAGGGTAAGAGCAACTCTTCCATTCTACAATTTCTCAGAATTTGCATTTGAGTTGTAAATAGGAAAGAGGAAAGCAAAGCAGAAGAAAACACAGGACATCTAAATCATACCCATCGCTGAATGACAAGGACAAAAGGCAGACAGAGAAAGAGGATATCTTTTAAGAAAAAACGCTCAATTTAAGTGCAGCTTGGTCCAGACTGGTGCAGAGGATGCCTTCCATGTCCTACCTGCTCCATGGATTAACAGATTTTGGCCCTGCAGGCCATTTAATTCACCAAGTCTTATCAACATAGCTGCAGACTAAGAGCAGCTCAGGTCAGCTGTGACTGACGCTATGTGGCTTTCAGCTACCCTTCAGCAGTTGTACTGCCTCAAGTTTCCAGGAGCAGGACAGGTTTATCTTTAGCACTGACAGGAGCTAAAGACATTCTTGGAAAAGGATGGCTATTCACTACCTAACAAACTTTGTTTCTCGGCATGCCTTGACCTGATGAGCTTCCTCTGTGAAAGACCTAAAGGTCTCTCAGCTCTTTTCTAATACAGAATTCCAGAGCAGCAGGAAACATGCAGACAACACAATCCACTACAATATAAAGCAGCCATACAACAGTATCATTGTGCACTATCTAGATGAAGCTATCATTGACTTAAAAATAATATAAAGAGAAACAGAATATACATAAATTCTAGGCAGGTATGTTCTTACTGAAAGTAAGTGGAGGTAAACTGACAATCTTGTTATTTGCACAAATACTGACAGAACTCAGCTCCTGGGAATTGCTGAGAAAACAGCACTCAGCCTTTTCCTCCATCAGAAAATAAAACTCTCCATGTGCCAGTGAATGATTCCACATTGTGGACACAGCCAGTGCCTGTACTCCAGACAGACCCTTGGTTGACCTTATCAGTTCCTGGAGCACAGGCCTTGGTATCAAAGCCAAATTTCAGCATTATTATTTTCAGCACCTCCTTGACAGGCAGTTCTTTGCTCTCAGAACTCACTGCCCACACAGGCTGGGAAGCAATGGCCACAGGCCTTTGCAAAATGCTACAGGTTCCCCTGGGATCAGTGTCTCACACTCCCCACTATGTGTGCTCTCTGCACAGGTTCTCTACTCTCCCCTTACCAATGCAAACTACAAAAGCACTGTTTCCCTTCAGCCCAACACACTCAACCGTAGCCACCACAGACAATCATTACCTGTGGAGAGCACGTAGAGTTTCTACACTCAGTGGTCAGCACAGAAATTTTGTGCTGGCACTGCTGGTTTGGTCCTCCACAAGGAAGCAATCTCTACTCAGCGAGTTGCACTGAATTTCATCAACAACTGTTACTTGACTCAGTGGATTCTGCTTCTCTAGTACTAAGTAACATCTTCATGGTTGCTCAAGTAAAAGGAGTTTCACAGCTTTTTAACTTTGGAGGCAGGAAAAAGGGAAAATGATAGGCTGAACATTTACTGGGCATTTGCACTTTGCAGGCCAGACATCAGTAACCCTAGATTAAAAGCTTCAATGTTGCTGAACAGTCAAATTTAGTTTCTCATTATGTTAACTGACACAAAACATCTTTAATGTATCCAAGAGCTTTCCTGACTTTTGTCCTCTTACTTTTCTGAAAAAGTGAGATCAGGACAGAGAATTCAAAAGGAAAAAATTAAAAAGTAAATTAACACCTGAACTCCCTGCCTTGCCCCCAGAATAATCCCAGATTAGGCTAGCAAAACAGAATCTCATCAGGTGCAGGTGTTCCTCCTTTTATTCCCTGGCACAGAAGCACAAAGTAGACAATGACACCCAGGAAAGACTCTCATTTCATATGCATGAGACAGATATGCACTTCCACTGAGACTTATACATGAATAAGAATCTTGTTTACTCCCAACCACAGACAAGTCTGTAATTAATTTCTTTTAACTTCGGTGAGACCGCCTTACACCGGGAAACAGGGTTGTGCAGTATAATGCACTAGGCTAGGAGAATATTAAACAGTAACAACTCACTCCTTGCATGACCAACTAAAGTCAACTCTACATATGCCCTCTCTGCAAACTACCTGGAAGCCTTACAGTTCATGAGCAAGACCAGGTTATACTGAAAAGCCGTCAGCTTCCAACAAGGACAGATTGCCTTATTAACCCCTGAGTGTGACTTTAAGGCTTCCATTTCTCTACTGCTTGTCCCTCAAAAGCACTTCACCAAGACTGCCGTTTGTCTGTACAGTCTGTGTAAGTCTGTATACACTACTTTTGTATTTTGCTCAAGCATTTACCACCTGCAGAAACAGAGTGCCCTCTAGCTCTGGCCAAACTCAAAGAGAATTTTCCTAAGGCTCTGTCTCCCTAAAGTCCAGCACTTAGAGCCACAGGAGACAGCAAGAGCACTCTGTTACCTGTACCCTTACCTGTCCTGGGGTCAAACAGCTGGTTGGCCTCCAAATCTGTGAAAGTGCTGAAGCAAATAGGGCACTTAAAAGAGGCGCGATTGGTGGAGTCCCTCTCGTCGGTCTCGATCCTGCGGCGCATGTGGTCCAGCTTGTATTTGACCACGTTCACCAGCAGGCGGTAGTTGATGAAGTAATAGTTATGGCGCGTGGTTTTGCCGTCGGGAGCTGTCTCGACCCTCATCCTGCACTTGATGAACTTGTCACCCTTGAGGGTGTTGAGGACAGCCCTCAGCTGCTTCCTGTCAAACTTCAGGAGCTCTAGCATATCCTCCTCCTTCACGCAGGGGTTCCTGATGAGGATGTCCAGAGCCAGCGCATGCTCAATGCCATAAAAGCCACGCACCACATACTTGGCAAGGCGTTTGAGAGCTGCTGGCACCTCAGTGAGGACGTCTGGGTCAGTCATAGCAGGTTCAGATCTTGGACTTCATGTATACTGCAAGGAAAAAAAGGCAGATGAATTCTTAACTAGTCTTCTAGTCCTCCAAAGTTATTTATCTTACTTAGGGGTAAGAAAAGAATGGGGTGTTTTCCATTTTCCCTTCCCAAGCGCTGTACTGTCTCCTTGGGTGTCAATAATGCTACAGAAACAGGAAATGGTACCTCTCATTCAAAACAAAATTATGTAAAACTTTTTAAAAAGCACATGAGAAATTGGTACCAAAACATATAGCAGATTTCAATTCCATTCAGTCACAGCCAACACAGCTAGACTAAGAAAGCTGTCTTGAAGCTGAGCTCCAGAAGACAGCTTTAGGATAGCTGAGACTTGTAAATTGGGAAAAGCAGAAAATGGCTACAGCAAGAAAGGCCTTAAGCCAGCCCAGGAGTGGAGTCTTAGGGCCTCAGCTGACATCACTTGATCCTGCTGTAAGCAGCCCTGTCTGGTTTAACACCTCAGCCATCCCTGGGCAGAGATGCAGCATGAGGACAGCTTGCTGTACAGGCTGGTATGCACTCAAGCAAAAGCTCCCAGCTGCACCATGAGAACAGATATTTCCTGATAAACAGACCTCAGTCAACTGTCTGCAGCATGAAAACCATTAGCACTACCAACTCCTGCAGCACAAACTGCTTCAGCCTTGTTCTTGTATGAGCAAATAGGCCCTTTCAAAGGACTGAGCCTTCATTTAAAGTCCCACGTTCAGACCTTAAAAGCCCAAGAACAATATAGCATAATAAATGAAGCAAAAATCAAGACATACCAAACATGAAGCAACAATGTGTTTAAAAAAGAAGAAAGTATGTCATGAGGTATTCCTTGAGTTACTTACCACCCCTTACCAGGCTGTGACAAGACAATCATTTCTAAGCACTGTATTTTCACTTCACTTTCCTTCACCTTAACATCAAATGGCACAAATGATCATGACTATTACAAGCTTCTGCGACATATATGGCAACATATATAGGATCACATGCAAGGAATCCCTCACATTGTCACCCCTGCCAGATTTAGCTCACAGACAAGAGCAGTGATTCAAGGTAAGAACAAAGTGTTAGAGGTGCTTTTGAAATACCCATTCAGAAGGCTGCACTTCCAGTTAACATCAAATAAGACTCTGAATTATCTTTCTCAGTATGAGTTTTCTATGCTAGTTTAGGACATGAATAACCATTTCTTAAGCAAAAGAACTAAAGAAAATCCCCCACACGCTAATTTCTGTTTCTTTATCATTTCTGCTCAATTTTTGTCTGTGAACTAATACAATGAATTGCAAAACTCGGCCAATCTCAATTTTCAGTTCCTTTAGATGTTGCACACACTGTATGTGTATCTCCCCAGTATTCAAGCCTATCAAATAAAGGAAAGCAGAAAGCGACAGCAGAAGAAAGGATGAGCATCCTGTTTTTTCCATTGCTATCACAAAACCTGTGATAGGCCCTTTGGCAAATACCATTACACAACTTTTCCAGCTCCCCACACTAAGACACCCCCCTGAGATCACCAACTCTGTATGTAACCAAGCAGCTGTTGACTCACTTCCATCAGCTAAGACTTCTCAAAAATCTGTGATCATTTATCCCAGTAGCCTGCTTGGATTTTTTTTTTCTTATGAGAAACAGTGCCCTTTCGAAAAAGTGCAACATTACCCACTGAAGCTTTACTCCTCTTCCACCCCTACCCCCCTCTGCCCCTGAGGAGGGATGTTCCTCTCAATGGTTATGGCGAGTGCAACTGCAAAGCAATTAGGCTGTGGAATGTGAAGCTTCACAGTAAGTAAATTAAGATGATCCTGTCTTTTCTGCCTGTTGAATAAGAAAAAACCCACCTTTGTGTTTTTCTTCTAAAACACTTCCCTGCTTAGGCTTTTCCTCCAACTTAGGGCCAAATGGCATTCACAGTGCGCAAACTGAAATTAATTGAACAATTTGTTTGCTGCCTGCTGGTGTACAGGCTGAGAATAGCTTACAGAAAACAATGCCTGGATGTCCAGCTACAGCTTCCCTTTAGGGAACTTCAATTAAAATACGTCTATCACACCATGAATGAACCATGAAACAAGTACTTCTGCAGTCAGTCAGCTTTCTCTTGCATGCCAGATACACAGTGATTTATCTCACACAAAGGAGAGCTTTACAGAGCTTTTCCTTGAAGGTGAAAATGTTAGCAATAAAGGATGCCCCATCAAGAGTTAGCCATGCAGTATTTTGGAATCTCTAAGTCAGACTGAATCTAAATACTGTCACAGGATATTGTCCTTAAAGATCAGCTTCATTCTGTTAGTATTTTTTCAGTCTTTCAGTCACTTAAAGATAAATCTTGGTTTTGACTGTATCTGTCAGCAACATTACTGACACTATAAAACAATGACAATGCAGAAGCTGGAGGGAAGCCTTGATTTATTCAAATTGATTAAATCTTATTCAGAGTTAAAGCACAGTAAAGAATGAATGTAAAGATCAATTTTAAATAAAACCTGGCACCCCAGGAGATTTAAAAAGTAAAATTTTTGAAGTCAAAAGCTTTTTAAGTGCTGATCTGAAGAGCAGACAACCCTCTCTCCTCAACAATCCACTTTCCCTAAAACTTCCTTGCAGAAAAACTTGGTGACGCAACTTGCATGGGGCACAGTGACCTTCAGAATATCAGCTAAAATAAAAAAAAGGAGAAAAGTGTTTTTAAATAAGCACATCTCACTCTGGATACCTCATCTGAGAGCTGACGGAAAGCACTTTCTCTGCATTGATAAGACAGCTGCAGATTTCCACAGACACTTCCAAAACCGGCTTAAAGAACAATTTCCTGAATAATGCACTCAGCTTAAACAGAGACCTACAAGGGGCCAATAAATAAAACCAACTCAGAGTTTTCAGCAACAGTCAAGAGATTTAATAATATTTCTTAGTGTCAATCACTAGAAAATATTCTTTTTCATTTAGTGGGACTAGGAGTTTTAACACAATTTCTTCTCTGCTGGAGATTTTGAGTGATGTCCAAATCTTCTATGTCCTCAGGTAACAGAGGGCATCTTGACTGTGATACTGGTTTTCTTCCAGGTGGGGGTATATGGAAATACAAGCATCCTGAAAACACCAGAAACCATTCTTTCCTGTTATCCTCTACTTCAAAAACTGGATTAACACAGGTTAAGTTCTAAATCCTACAGCAGACAGCCTTTGGGTGAAACAAACAACTGACTAGCATCATCCTTGAGGGGGAAAAAATAAACCAAAGCAAGTGCATACCACTGCCAGATCTCACCAGGCCAAGCTGATGTCTAGCCCATGAAGAATCCAAGGCTTTTAATCCCTAAACTGCAAATTCTTACCATCTTTCACCAGGCAAAAAAGACATCGATACAGCTCACAAAATTCAAAACCAGGGGACTGTACCATTGCATCCTTGAGCAATGATTTCACCTTCCCCTGAAGCAATAAGTCAAGCCTGAATTAATTACATGTGCAAAGAAATATGATAACACCTTTTAACAAGGTTTTAATGGACGTGCATGTGTTTCATAATAATGTCTGAACTGACCTTGATAATTAATGAACATCAAGGAACATTTTCAGGGAAAAAAAAAAACCAATGGCCAAGATACTCAGCTATGCCAGTAAGCACCTACAGCATCAATAATAAGGCACACTGGACAGAATCATATTCAGAAACAGCCAAAAGAAAAAATTCCAAATTTAAACATGGACTTTATTAAAAGAGACAGTTGTTGGGAATCGCTCTGGGTAATTACGTTAATACAATTCAGTATTATGGGTACAGGAGGAAAGCAGACCTGTCTGTGTTAACACAGTAGGACAGCAAACCTAAATACACATCTGCTGGGTTTTTCAAATTGCTGTAATTGAAAGAATTAATATTGATGCGTCTATAAAAGGCAACACTGAAAAAAGAGACAGGTACACAACACAATCAGATCTGTTAGGTGAAGAAAATCAGGGTAACTTCTGCAACATTGTACCTCAGGTTGAGTAAAATGTATGAGGCCTTCAGCATAACCAGAGATGCCAGAAAGAAAATCAGGACGAAAACAAGTGACTGCAAAAAAACCCATTCAGTATGATGTGATCAAAGACCACAGAGAAGCCAGAAACTCAACTGAGCAAACACCTCCACTTTCAGGATTTTTCTCATGCAACATCAAAGCAACTGAACTATTCTTCTCCACATACAACAATTTCAAGAGTTTTCAATTTCAATGAACTCTAACAGGAGTTGAGCTAATGAAGTTAGATCTGATTTTCTTCCTGCTTTTCTTGACTAAAACTGAGACAAAAAGTGCTAGAAGGGTTATAACCTAGAAGCCACAATGTAGATGAAACTGGTACTAGAAAATATGAAAACCTACATCAGCCAGTGAACTAACATGAATTTTTATCTAATACTGCAAATGTAGATCATGCTGTTTCAACATATAACTTTTGAGACTTATATTAATTTTACCCAGAAAATGTAATGGTCTCACTATTCATATATTTGACAAAGGATCTTTAAAAGCAGAATCTTAAAAAAAGGAAGCAAACTGCTCTTCAGACTCATATGGATACACAAACCCTTTACAACACCCCAGATCTCTTTTGGAGGAAAACTTGGAGTTGCAGGTTTGGCTGTGAACCTAATCTATCAGACGCACTGCTAACACTTGCACAGGTGCTTCCTATTTTCCCCCACATTTATATAGTTAGTGCTGTTTTTCACTAAGTCTTTGAAACCAGCTTTTGCTGATTTGCCTGGAAAATGTTTCTGCAAGCTTCTGACACAAGATTTTTAAGAAAGGAAAAAAAAAAAGTTACTTCCTTACACCACTGACACAGTTTCTTGAGGTAAAATCAAAATCAGGTTATAAGAAGAGAATCCCCTCACCTGTAAATGTGACAGGTACAACAGGCTTCCTGCAGCCAGCGCACGCCATATCCTGCTCCAGCTGACACTTGCAAACACCAGACCTCAGTTTTGTAGTCTCTCACTCTAACCAGATTTAAAATTCTGTCTTTCAGAAGATGATAAGGTTAAGCTAAGAGAAGCAATTCTGAATTTTCCTGAGAACAGGGAGAGGAGGCATAAATTTCAGAACTACAGTGGGAAAACACGCCATCAAGATTTTCAATGTCTGTACAATGTAACCTCAGACACTACTCATCCTTTCCAGAAAAGGGCACAGAATCTTACACTTTCAAGTCTTGTTTTTACTTGTTTCTCTCTGTAGTGAGCCCAAAACTGCCTTTATCCCACACCAGTTGCAAAGCCAAAGTCTCCTGGCATTTTATCAAGAGTTTACTGAGTTTAATTCCCTGGTGAGTTCAAGAACACTGCTGCTCAGCCTTCCTCCTGCGCTACATCTTGATGAGAAAGAGTGTATTTTCACTGCAAGACCTGCCTTGAAATATTAGGGCAGAAAAGAACAATCTGCTTTCACTGAAATCCCATCTTCTTGTTGGCTTTCCAAACACTGAAACCAGGAGGCCACAGATATCAAAGGGCTTTCTTCACTCAGGATGAAGAGTTGTGCTGCAGCTGCACACAGAAAGGCTGAGAAGCCTGGCTGAAACGAGGGCATTTTCTCCTAATTTCACAAGTACAAATACATGGAGCCAGATGTAATAAGGCCACAAGGTCTGACCACACCAGGGAGAAATTGAACAATGCAGGCTCAGGATGTAATTCTCAATCACTTTTATAATCTTAACCCAGCAGAAACAATAGCAAGGTGTCAGGAAATTAAAGTACCACCTGTGTGCATGTATACAAATGGATGAAGCTTCCTGTTGCAGCTTAAGTCAAATAACACCTTCCCTCCCATAAGGAAGTCTTTATTTTCCTTCCTTGCCTTTAGCCACAAGCCCCACCCTTCTGTCCTAATTCTGACAGTCCACTGTTCAGGTAGCAATGTGAATCAAGCTGATAAAAACTGAAAAACTAACATGCCAAAATAAAAAAATGGGATATTTCAGAGAGGGCAAAGGGGAAAAGTTCAAGAATTGAATCATTTATGTTACGAGACTAGAGCCAACACAAAACAGAGAAAAGAAGGCATAGCTAAGGATGTAGATGAGTGAGCTTTCCCCATGTGGTGGCAAAATTGACTCAACTGTAACGTGAAGCCACTAGAACATTTTAACTATGGACACCAGAACCTCCTACAGTTTACACTCTGATCTGAACACACCAGGAGAATATGTGTTATTTTGGAGATGTGCAAGCATTGGCCCTCACATAATGCAGTGGTAAGGTTTTGGGAGTTTGTTTAAAGGGAAAAAAGTAAGATCATTTCTATCACATATCAAGCCTAGAAAATCATGATTACACCAAAGCACAGTGGGCTTAACCCCAGCATTCCTTTCTAGGTTTCTGACAGGAAAAAAGCAGTAATTCCTTTCCACATTATGGATATAATAAAACCTGGAACACCACGCTTTTCATCATGATAGATGATGCAATATTGCCTTTTGGAAATTCCAGAAAGACAACGAAAAACAATGGAAGTACTGGATTCAGTACAATTTTAGTGCATCGGAGTGTGTATCTACTGTGGATGTAAGCAATAAAGAAACAAAGAAACTAAGTAACAAGACACTAGATTAGCTTTAATTAACATAGTTTCTTGTTTAGATGAATCCCCTAGAGAATCCGGTGAGAAAGTGAGCCGTATGCTACAGGAAGTGGAAGGCAGGAATGCAATTCCCATCAAGCCTCATTCCTGCCAGAAAGACATGTGCTCCTCCCCAGGCGCATGGCTCTGCCCTCACTCATGCCAGCTCTGGCACTCACAACACCCTCCCGTGCACCAAACTGATCACTTAACAGTAGAAAAACACATCACCTTGGGGTTTTTTGTCCCTTTTTGCTACGTTTTTCAGCAGTTTAATGAGCTGGTGGGGAATTCTGACAAGCAACAAAACCGGCAGGTAAGAAAGGATGCCACTACACCGGAAAGGATGAAAGAAAAATCTCCACCTTTCGTGGATGAAAAATATTAAGCCATGTACACTTCATGAAAATGCACCTTAGCTGTGCACGGCTGAACACCCTTTTCAGAATGCTGATCTTCCTTGCTCGTTCTGAGCTGTTTGGAATGGCACAAGCCTGATAGCTGGACCCGTTTAACAACAGCTCGGTGCCACTACGAGATGTGATGTTCTCCTGCGTCTCAGGGAACCAGCACGCTCCTGAGGCCAGAAGAAAAGTAATACACACACACACGCACACACACACAAAAAAAAACAAACAAAAAAAAACAAAACAAAAAAAACCACCAAAACAAACAAACAAAAACCAAAGCCGAAACAAACAAAAAAAAGAAACATAAACCAAAAAAAAAACCCCAAAAACCCAACCAAAAACAAACGAACAAAAAAACCCCACAAAACAACCAAAAAGAAGAAGAAAAAAACCCCACAAACCTCACCTTGCTGACCCGGCAAACTGAATGGCTACACCACTGGCTGGTTGGCCCAAACGTGGCAAACAGGAATGAGTTCACTTTGCCAGTCAGCTACACCTCAGATGCCCACAGCCCTGCATCTCTCCATCTCCCTTCAAATCACAAACTACACAGACCTCCGGGACTACAATAGCAGACTAAGCTTTAACGCCAGTCAGAGTGGAGAATCGCTATGCCATCTGCACAGCCTCCCATTCCCTACGGCACTTCTATGTGTTGAGGTTTAAACATTGAACTGTGTAGGTTTCTGTAGGACAAGAGGGGGTCAGCAGCACCTCTTAA
>VZRS01010788.1:33804-73851 GCA_013398055.1 Ifrita kowaldi | reverse complement strand
GCATGATGTCTAGTTTACACCTTCTATTGTTTCCTATGAACATCTGGAAAGTGTTTACAAAGATAAAGGAGCCAAGGTCTTCTCAATAGTAGCAGGTGATGTAACAAGGGGCAGTGGCAACAAGCTGAAACTTGGTAGGTTCAGGCTCAACTTCAGGAATGACTTTTTTACCAGAAAGGTAAAAAAGCAGCACTGGAACAGGTCCCCAGAAAGGTGGCAGTATCTCCACTCTTGGAGGGCTTCCAGATTTGGTTGGACAAAATTACGGTGACCTGACTGAGTCAGAGGTTGGACCAGAGACCTGTGGAGGCCTCCTCCCAGCATAACTTCTCTGATTACACAGCATCACTTGAGATTCCCTGCAGTGCACCGGTATCTGCCACTCTGGCCTCACCTGCTTATCTTAGCTGAGCTAGATTGTCCTTTGGCTACTGCTATTGTCTGCTGCTGCGTCTCTCATCACAATGAGTGTATTCTTTCCCCTTGCTGTCTAGGCCTCTGCTCATTGATACCTCCTTATCTGTCATCACATAGTCATTTAACAGGTTTTCAACTCCCTGAGTAGGAAAACAGATACACAGCGCTCTCCCAGCAGCTTTAGCACCACTGAATGGCTCTCTTGAACTCGATGCCTTCATAGTAAAGCTCTGCTTTGTTAGAATATGTGGGTGCCCTCTGAGAGCATGGATAATGCTGGACAATAACCTGTAGGGCCAGGGGAGCACAGGTGAGTGTATCTCAGACTGGCAGGGACACACAGGGTGTGCTGGTTGGTGTGTGATCTTACCCTGGAGAGGCAGTGGGAGCGCCAGGCAGAGCAGCTTGGCCATGTCTGACAGCTCATGGCTCCTAAACATAGCTTCTGCAGGAAGAGTTAATATTCCTTGTGAGGCTTTCCAAGAAGGACTGAAGTGGTGAGTGAGGATGGGACAGGAATTCAAAGGGTAAGTCTGTATCCAGACCCCGTGCCTGGCCAGCACAAGCTGGGTGTCAGGAGGTTGTACTGGGAGAGCTGCGGCTGGGGGTTATCATGGTTTCCCACAGGTGTGTATCCGTGATTATAACTGGCCACAGCAAGGGTGAGTTCTGCTACTGTGAGGAGAGGAAACAGACCAGCAGAGAAGCAGCCAACTTCTCTCTGTGTGTTTGAAAGACAGGGAAAAGGCAGTAGTTAAATACCATCAGAGCTCATCTGTTTCCTTTTTCACAGCTTGTTTTTTCCCCAGTGATGTTTCTTCCTGCAAAGCCAGGGCTGAATTGGCAGCTGCTGGTGGCCCTACATGCCCACTGGGCTAAAGGGAGCTGGAGGTGGTTCATGCCACTGCAGAGCAACCATCTTCTTCCCAGTTGAAGAAGGTTTTGCACAGGAAAAAGAAAAACAAAATCACAAACAAACACACACACCAAAAAATAAACCGAAAACCAAACAGCATTAAAAAAAAAAGGTAAAAGAAAGAAACCAGCTTCAGCCTCCCAGTCTTTCACAATGATAAAGTAGTCTAAAAAGCAAGTATGCAGAGAGGTGACTGCTTTCAAAGGCTGGAGGTCGGGAAGGGCTCCTCAATCCCAGCCTCATTTCCCAGCTGCTTTCAGGCTCCCAAGCTTGGTACAGGAAGAGTTAATGGGTTTAACTGTAGGGGTTTTTTTCCCTTCAGCTTTGTCAATGTGAAAGTGAAGCAGCTCTGGTGCCAGTGTGGGGCTTCTCCTGCACCCCCAGCCCTTCAGTGAAGGTCACCCAGTGAAAACAGGGTCCTCCTAAAGGTGAATGCTCTTCCAGAGAGGAAAATGGTGCAGGGCGAGAGGGATCCACTGGCAGTCAGGATCCATCCCATACACGGAATCCCTGCTGTGTATGGTCTAGGATGGGGAGGAGGTGGACCCTGAGATCCCGATGCACTGCTTCCAGTGGGCTGGTGAGGGCCCCTGCTGCACGTCCTGGCTCATGGTCACTCTGTGGCTCTCCAGCAGGGTCAGCATCACCCTGCTGCTCAGAGAATCCTGCTGCAGCAGTCAAGGAGGGAACATTGCTGACTACAGGTGACCAGGTGGCCAAAAGTCCATGTGGATGTATCAAAGCTGCTGGGAAGTGGGGATCCAACACTTGGCTGTAAGGACTGAGCCTGGGAGACAAGAGATGTAACATTCATTTGTGTGCCCACCCCACTGCACCAGGCCCAGCAATCACCCAGCTGCATATGGCCAGTGAGGAAGGGAAGTGCCTGAGGACAGCAAGAGTTCCCTGTCCTCAGGCACTGAAACTGCCCTGCACCCTAATCCCACTGCTCCCAACACTCATCCTCACAGGCTTTCCCTTGTGGACAGACTTTTGTACTGTGCTGTCAATAAATCAATTCCCTGTTTACCTCCTCCAGAGTTACCAAGAGTTCATGTCATTCCAGCAGTGCATCATTTGAGGGAGATGTGATGCCTAATCTGACCTGCCACAACACAGAAATTCCTCTCCTAAAAACACATTTCTGCAGCCACCGGCAAAGCTGAGATGGCACCTCCAGCATCACCTCCAGCCTCAGCATCAGCTCAGTCCCAATGCAGGCACCAGCCACCTACAGCTGCCCTGGCAGGGGCCATGTCTGTGAGTGCCCATCTCAAGGCACCAGGTAGGTGTCAGGGGCAGAGGGACGAGTTCTTCATCCTGCCCAGACCTCCTCACACCTCATCTACCCACCACAGGGATCAAAACCTCTGCGTCACTCCACATCTTCCTGGCCCCCATGCTTCCCTTCTGGTGTCATCGCATACCCATTCTCTCTGTCCTCCTCTTCCCTTTCACTTCTTCAGCTTTTATTTGACTCCCTGAGGTTTTGAGGAAGCAAACACCTCATTTCCTTCAGGGAAAAAGAGATTTTATGACTGAAGGTGGAGCAACAGAGCAAAAGTCTGTAGCAAGTGGGCCGGACCCCAGTGGACAGGCACAAGAGAACAGCCATGCCCCAAGGAGTTAGACACACAGCTGGACCCAATGCTCAGCTGGAGACTGATGCTACTAGAGAACTATAGCAAAAAATGCTTCCCCCTGTTGGAGCTGTTGGGGTTCGCACTCTCCTTGCTGATGTGAGGTTGCTCCTGTGTCTCCTCCTGACCCAGCAGGGAAAAGCGAGCCATACCTGCAGTTTAACGAGTTATGACACATCAGTGCAGCCAGTATAGCTGGCCCTGGGTCTGTGTGGCTTTGGCTCACTTGTTTCCTGTGACACGTGTGTGCCTGACAATCACACGCACATGGTCAGCTGCTGGGGAGCACGGTTGTTCAGCTGTGACAACTCACTGGCTACTCAGCTGCTCCAGGCAACACAAGATCACTGATCCTTCTCTTCCTCTGCAGAGCAAGGGAGATCATAAGGACTGGTGGGGGATGTTATTGCTGCTGTCATCTTCATCATTGACTTCTTCATTGTGCTCAGGAGAAGAGCAGGTGGGAGTTTAAAATGCTGAGCCACTTCCCTTGTGGTCGAGATGCAGAGAAGAGCATCTGCCTCTCCCCTGCACTGCTGCTTAGGAGAGATGGAGGTCAGGATATCCCTGGATCCTGATCCAGGTGTCAGGGAGTGGATGTGCTGGAGACTCATTTCTGAAGGCAGCATGAGGTGATGTTTTGCATTACTTTGGTCTTGCTGCATATTACTTCTTTTTTTTGTTTCTCTCTCCTTTTCAGGTAAACCAAAGCCTTGGCAACTTCTAAGGGCTTCGGAATAGAGGACACCTTTGTGCCACTCACCTGCAGTCCTTTGCCTCCTATCCCTTGACATATCCTGCTCAGGAGAGCCAGCCCTGTCCAAATATTAACAGAGCCCTTGGTGGTGGAGCTGAGTGATCATTCAGGGATGGACTCACAGGAAAACACATCTTTGTCCAGGGAGGGCAGCCTGGACAGCCTCAGCTCCACGCTGCATTGCTGTGTTACAGGCAACAGGCACACACTTTTAGAAATGCCTCTTCTCTGGTTCCAGAGAAAATTACGTTGCATAGAGACATGTTTGTACGACTGCACATATGATGTGCACCTACAGGTACATGCATGTAAGTAGATATACAATATGTATGTAGATGTGCACCTGCAGATGTATATAATTACACTTGGTCAATGCCTACAAGGCCTCAACCAAGATCTTTATGTATTTATGCTTTTTATGTGTGAAGCTGAGCATATATGTAGGCAAAAATCGGTACTTCAAAATGGTAAATCCTCAAGCAGGGGAAGTTATGGGTTAAACTGATAGCAAATCAATCAGAAAAATAGGACTCTGCTGGAGAAAGCTGCAATAAAATTTTTATTTATAGGCATTCCACTGCTGGGAGTTTACAAGATGAAGAAGATCAGTGGCTCTGTATTTGTGGAAGAAGAGAGACACGATTAAACACTTTTCTGGCCTAACAGGGAATTTGAAGGTGAACACTTAGAAATCTTGTATAAAACCAACAGGGGGGAAAAAAATCCAGAAGGAAGGGCTGTATGGAAAGGAGGTATATGGCACACAATGAAAGTGAGAATTTATGAAGCATACAAGGTGATAAGGAGTGTTCAAAATAATCTGGAAAAACTGGATTGCTGCAAGTGCTAATGGCACTTGGAGGCAGGTTTTTTTCAAAATACATTGAAAACTAAGAAACAGTAGTCACAGTCTAGGTTCTTACTGGGTGGATATAGGTGAAACTGTTGATAGTGAAGGCTTTTGATGGAGGCTTCTTGATACAGAAAAGTTAGTTGTTTGCATGCAGAAAGAAACAGAGTTGTGTATTCACACTACATGAGGATAGTAAAAAACTTCCTCATCTTTCTGCAAACTAAGGAAAGTTTTAATAGCATCTATTAAGCATAAGTATTTTCAGATCAGTAGCCAAGCAAATTTGCATCTCAGAATCATAAAAAATTTGACTGAGGAGGCACCTGGCTCAATGGAGTTAGGTATTTAAAAATCCTTGTGTACTAAAGAAATCCCAAGGTCTGGGAAAAACATGTGCCAGTGTCCAGAGAAAGAAAGCGAGATGACACCTGACTGTTAGATGGTTCTGCAGTAATAATCCCAGGTAAGAAAGTGTGAAGTTTTTCCAAGTTTGCTAACAGATAGTCTAACAATTAAAACAATTTTAATAAGTTAGTGTTTAAAAAATCAGTTGTGATAAACAAACCTGACTTCATTCTTTGACAAAATAATACATTTGGTTGATGAAAGCACTGGTGTAAATTTAATAAATCAAGAAATTTGTAAATTCTGAAGAAAAAAGAATATATGTCTGTATACATCACAATTTGCATGGATTAATTACCAGCTAACAGTCAAAACTTCATTGTCCAAAAAGAAGCAGCAATCACTGCTGAAAAAGGACTGTGCTTTTTAATAATTGCACCAGGAGATACAACTGTAAAAAACATTGTTGATAAAACTTGCAAATGTCAAGGTCAGTAGCTAAAGGAGAGGGAGTCCTTCAGATGAGCACAGTATGCTCAGTAGTGTTAGTGGAGTCTCTTCAGGTCCTGGACCTCCATGCTCCCTCAATGCTGTTGATCCATGGATCCCTCTGAATTATCTGACCTGTGGGAACACCTGGGAGTGACCAGGGGCAGAGTGTAACTGCTGCTGGAAGCAATTTTAGCTTAAATCCTTTCGTCTTTGCTTTTGATGCTGCTGTTCTGGCTCAGGACTCACGGAAGCTTTGTGGACGGCCCGCTGGCCTCAGACACCCCCAGATAAGCCCAGGTGGGTGTGTGACCACTGGCTCCTGTGCAGACAGTGAGGAAGGACAAGCTGCCAAGAGCAGGAGCCTCACTGGCAGCCCCTGGAGAAGTCACCGTCACCTGTGACTGACGATGCAGATTTGAAAGCCCAGCAAAGCCTGAAGCTGCAGCACCCACCCACAGAGCAGCTGCCCACACAGCTCTTTATTATCCTGAAAGCCTGGAGAGGGTCCAGAGCAAAATGACAAGAGCAATTAGGAGGGTCAGAAAACGCCTGACAGGGGACACTCTGAGGCATTACTCTGGTCTCGCTGAACCAGTATCTCTTAGTCACACCACAGAAAATACAGAGTACTGGTGGCACCATCACCTGCAGAGAAAGGCTCGGTGAGGATCAACTGCTGCAAGTTATATTTAGGCATGTTCAGAGTAGAATAAGACATCACATCCTTAACAGTGAGGATGACTGTCCTAGCTAATAAAAGGGGTCGACTGTCTTTGAAGGTATTCAAATAAAGGTTAGGTTTTTCAACCTCTCCTTTCATAATAATTTAAAAAAAAGAAGAAAATTAATGACATCAGTGAAAAGAGACACTGAATAAAATCCAAGGCCTGTGTTACACAGGAAATGAGAGCTGGCAGTTTGTCTGCCTTTTTGGCCTATAAACTGACTTGGAAGGAAGGAAAAAATAGTGGAGATATGGAAGAAATGCATTAGGAGTGGTCATATTCCTCATAAGGAGAAATATACCGTGGCATTTGATTTTATTTGACTATCTGCTCTCTGATATTCCCCACTAGAGTCTACAATTCCTGTGTCCCTGAAGGTCTCAAGCTGGATTTAAACCACAAAAACAAGTGAAGCAGATACTCTAAAGCAGAAAAAAGTAATACGCACTGATAAACAAGGTGACCTTGTGCTTAACAGCAATGTTTGTTCCATTTTAAATATAAAACACTTATTGCAGAAAATGTCACTGAGACTAGGAGTGCATCAAAGATAAACTTGACTGCATTAAGAAGACAGGGATAAATAATATTAGGCGTTCTGCTTCTCTGGGAGACAGCCATGCTGCCTTCCAAGGTCAAATGTGCCACGGCCAAGTGCCACATGGCAACACTGCCTAGCCACATGGATCAAGGAGCAGGAATCTGGTCATCATCTGATTAGCTGCTGGACACACCAGCCCGTTGTAAGGCACACTGTGTCAGTGCAAATAAATAGTAAATGTAGGTGTTTAAAACTAACTCTTTAGGAGGAGTGTTGGGTATAAGACACAATATTCTATACATGTTTTGTCAACCTGCAAAACATAAGATTAAGTTCTTTGCACTTCAGCCAACAAAGATTACTTGGAGGCTGTGGCTGCATTGTTTTGTGGATATGGACAAGCCAGAACTTCTAAGGTGGTGTTGAAAGAGCAGATATTTTTCAAAGAATAAAGCCAAGCTCAAGATTATCTTTTCCCCTTGTTTGATTATGCCTCTGCTCATTCAATTGAAGTTAGCAAAATAGATTCAGCAGTCTAACTACATTGGTTTGGAAGCACTTTATGAACACAGCTGAAGCTCAGCTGCCTCCAAGAGAGCATGCACTGACTAGAGGTAAAGCATTTAAATAAACCGTGTTTGCTTCAACCTCACATTATATCACAATCACACATTCTGCAGTGCCTCCAAAGCAGCTGTGGGCATTGTTTCTCCAGCACAGGTACGGCAGTGCAGGCACGGTGTTCAGCCAAAGCCCTTTCCTGGAACATGGCAGACACAGAACAGGAGAGGCCACTCCTGACCCTCCAGGTCAGTGTGCCAGCCGTCACCAGCAGAATTTAGTGTAAGTGCATCACAGGAAAGACCAGGCTTGCCAAGGATTGCCTTTTAAGCCATAGAGATGTCACTCTAGAAACATGTGAGAACAGTGGATGGAGCTCTGAGCAACCTGGTCTGGTGAAAGGTGTCCCTGCCCAATGGCTTGGAACTGGATGATCTTTAACGTCCCTGGCAGCCCAAACAATTCTCTGATTCTTTGACATCTCTGAAAATGTCAGAAGGCCTGAGAACTGTGCTCACCCCACACGTAATTGCCAAGTTCATCACAGATCAGACTGCGAAGAGCCCTTTGTTGGGCCTGAAGGGGTACAAGGATACAGCTCCCTGAAGAGGACAAAATGCTGACCAAAGACATGTCTTTGCTAGTGCTGCATGTTTGCTTCTCCTAGTGACACCAGTCTTCTGCACTGTACACTTTCTCTGATGTGTCCTTCACGTGGACTTCAGTAACATGAGCAATGATAAGCTACAATGGACAGCAAAGTGCCTGTAACATTCCACATTCTCCGCTTCCCAAAAAACCCACAAACAAAAACCACACACACAAAAAAAAAAGAACAAAAAGAGAAGGAAGAAAAGGGAAAAGGATTGGTCTTTTATTTTCTCAAGGCCTCCAGCTCTATTATAACCACCCCTAAATTGTGTCCCAGACAAAAGCATGGGACTCATGCTTCCCTGTGATGTTTCACACTAGGTCAGTCCAGCTCCTATCCCCCGCAAAAACATGCTCCTCCTCCCAGGTCAGTTGAAAATTCCGCTTCTCCCAGCACACCCAGGTGGGTTTCCGTGCACCTCCTTCAATGAGTGATGAGGTGATGCTGAAAAATGACAGATATTCCCCCTGGATGAAAAATTAACTGAGAAGCTCAAAAAGCCCATCTGGAGTGGAGAGGGTTGATTTCAGGCTCCAGGACCAGAAGCAGCCCCTGGTGAGGAGAGACAGCAGAGGAGCAAGGACCATCCCCACTCACATCCCTGGGTAGGTTGCAGCATTGGGAGCTCCTTCTCCTGAATCAGGAAAGGAGAAAGGAAAGGATCAGCACCAGCAGCTTCACTTCTGGTGCTGACACGAACACACCCCTCTGTCACTGCTGCTGTCACCTTCACCAGGAGCTGGGTCAAAGCACCTGGACCACCACATCCCTCATGTCCTGCAGCAAGAGCCAACCACTCCACAAGCTCTGGCTGGCTCCAGTACCACCAGGCAGCATTCATCCAAGCATTCATCCAAACCTTCAGGAGGTGGACCAGAGCACACATACTGTCAGGTTGGCAGAGGACAGTATGGATTTCACAGCCTGCTGGGGACATAAGCACCATTGAGTGGTGTGACAGGCTGCTTCAGACCCTGTTAGTCTCTAGCTGTACTAATATCACATCTTTTAATACATTATCTTCAGCTGAAGCCCAAACAAGTCCCAGAAACTCTTCCACCATCTGCCCCTGGCCAAGCTGAGGCATCACATTCAGCCCTTTCCCCTCCTGAGGTACCGTGCCAGGGGTAGACATGGGGTTACACGCTGCTTGGAGCAGTTTCAGCTACTTTACTCTGGAGATCCTTTATGACTCTTGGACAAATGCCATTGCTCCCAGCAAGTTGTTACTGTTTGCTTTGTCAGTGTGTTGAGCAGCCTCTTCCACAGCCGCTTCAGTTTCAGACATGTTGGCTGGCAAACCCCACCCTGCTGAAGAATGGGTTCTGCCACCCTGATCTCATCCCTCAACGCTTCACACGCACTGCAGAGGTGTCTGTGATGGCCTTATCTCTGCTGTGCGCTCCCTGCACAGCTTGATCACTGCTTTGCTCTTCAGAACATCTGGCAGGTGCCTGATGCATTTCAAGAGAGATATGTTAGTTTTGATTCCTTTTGCTAGTTGTGCCTTGTTTGACCTGACTTGCTGCCTTTCTATATGCAACATGACAAAGTTTCTCTAATTTTCCAGCTGTGGACAACGCCAGATTCTTTTTGTAACTGCCCTTACCCCACTAAACAATTGTTTCTGTATCCCACACAAAAGGTGTTCACCCCATTTTTCCGCCCATGAGCATGCCCAGTTAGTAAGGATGGCAAAGAGTGACAGGAGTGAATTCAGCTGATGAAAATGTGAAAGGGGTGACACTTTTGGACACACAGAAGAAAACAGTTGTGGCAGGTGCTGTTATGGGCCATCAGTGCTGGGCATTGGAATGTCAGAGAGAGAGTGAGAGAGAAGTAAGAGGGAACAGCAACGCTGCCCCAGCAGGTACAGTGATGTGGTGATGTGGTGTTACAACCTGAGGAGGCAGAAGGGGTTAGGAACAAATGAAGGGCAGTGGCAGAGGGTTGTATGGAGTGATAACACTGACTTCCACCATATCCAGGTGCAGCACACAGAGAAGGAGGGCACAATTTTCTTCTCTTTTTGAGTTCATTCACTACTGTTCTTTCCATTCAGCTCCCTCTCCTCCCCTTGTTTTCAACCATACTTTTATAGTTTTCCCCCTTTTTGAAACATTTCTGAAGTCCTGTGATTGTTTAGTATTGTTTAGTATTAGTTTCTTTACAAATTGCTGGTTCTCCTTTCTTTTGTATTTCTGTACATACCTAAATCATCCTCACAGACCTGTCCTCCCATGAAATACCATCAACATCTTATTAAGTCCTTAGCATGAAAGATCAATTCCCTCAGCTGATAAATATGCACATCCTCATACCAGGAGCAAATACTTTGAGATTCTTTACTGGCAGGGGATTTGAAAGACAAAAGGCCCTAGACCCCTTGAAGTGGACCATCTTTCAAGGTACAGAGGAAGATTCTTTCTCTAAAAAAACAACCTATATGTCTTAGTTGATGAAAATCCCTTCCCAACCCCCAAACTCACCCAGCAGTATAAACTTCTTGGTACGTGAGATGTATCTGAAGCAACTGAAATCTTGATACAGAGTTAAGAAATGACAGAATGGGACAGTGACTATGATGAAGAAATCTCACTCTTCTCAGTATCACTAGAAGTGGTCACATGGCTTGACTAAGATTCATGTTCTGTCAGCCAACCTTTTGTGCTTAAAAGAAAGGATGAAACTAAAAAAAAAAGAGGAAAAAAATTAAGATATGAATCCAGATATTCTGAGTCCTACAGAAGATAAACCTCAGATTACTTCATTATAAAAACCAAGACAACACCAAAGGGTATGTTGTTACCTAATGCTTCACTTGAATTTATCAAGCTACACCTTGAACAAAATTTAGGTTCTTTGCCTCCTGGACCATTCCAGAGCTTTCAGACCATTTCCAGACCACTGCGTCACTGCTAGCCTGAGATCTTGTGAGGGAAGACATAAAACCTCTCAAGCAGAAGAATGACTTGAATGCATTGGAACAAATAAAAGGGAGACTGGAAAGTGGGGGTGATGCCTTCTGCTCCTCCTTTTGAGAAGGGTGTGGTGGGAGGTGTTCCCTTGGGCCATTTGGCTATGAAATCTGGCCTTGCCCATAAAAGAATTGGGATTTATAGATTAACTTTTCTTCTTAAGGACTTAATTCCATTTGGATTCCCTTTTCAAGGGTATAGGTTTTGGCTTGTATTCTAGAGGAGGAGAGATCACCATCAGCAGAGCAGAGCCAAGAAGCAGAAGCAACATGAAACCACTAGGATGGGAGTGTCTGGGGGGGCATTTGGAGAACCACGAGGCAGTGTCAAAAATCAAGCTAAACATAAGCAAGGTTGTCCTATCACCAGCTCTCGTAAAGCTGCAGGCAGGCAGCAGGGAGCACCGGTGTCCACCGAGCTGTGCCGAGGTGGGTGCTGCCTTGGGCTCACAGGGGACCAGCCCCAACCCTGGCACCTCTGTTGGCTGGGGAGCAGCAGCTGCCGGATGAAAAACTGGTCTGAGGTGGCTGCTTCTGCCTCCGATTTCCAGGAACAGGCAGGAGAGATCAGGAAAGGGGTGGGGACAGAGAGCCGGGGAGTCAGGTGGCTGTGATAATGGTTATATTGTTACGGCTGGAATGAGGAAATTGAAGATTTCACCTGGGGAGAGCAGGGGAGGGTGGGGGGACGTCAAAGAGGCTCCATCTTGATTGCCCACTTATTAATTGCCCCTCAGGACAAAGCAGATGGAGAAACCAGTCCTATAGCTTTGGTGCCTGGACTGTCCACCCAGCTTCCAGATGTGTGTTAGCTTAGCTGTGCCAGTGGGTGGGAGTTTTCATCTGGCCATTCCCACCCTCGGTCCCATAGCAGCAGGACCAGACTGAGATCAGAGTCTGCTGAGCTGGGGATCTGGCTGAGTGATCCTCCATGAGGGAACATGCAGCAGAGGTAGAGCTTGGTGACTCTGATTCTCTCATGCAGGACAACAGGTCATGCATGAGTAGTGAAGATAGCAGCCGGCTCAGACACGAAGTAGTGTGGCTAAAGGGTCTGGGTCACCGGGCTTCTTCAACACCCTGTCTGATACACCATTTCCAGGAAGTAATATCCCTTATCCTGAAATATGGACAACAGGTGGGAGTCAGCCACATTTTTCAGAAGCTAATGCATGTTTGCCAGCTGAATCTTCTGGGGTCCTTCTTGGCTTCATTCCCCTAGGAAGAGAGACTGCGTTCCCTCCACGCAGTCTCCAGCAGGAGTTTCTCAGTCCTACAATATTTTATTTTCATGATTCTACCCAGTAGTCTCCCATCTTTCATGCTGAAAGGTACGGATAACACACACAGCTCCAATTTTCCCCTGGGGCTTCCTTTTGCTTTACCAGAATGGTTCTCTGCAGCCACTCTGCTCCTACAAGGTACCAATGAAGACATGCATTGAAAATCAGCCTCCTGAGGACACGAAGGAGTGGAAGTGTGTACATGGACATGCTCTTGCTGCTGGGGTATCACTGGTTATTTGGAGCAGACACCACTGCTGCCTGGCAAGTTACATCAGTAGCAAAGGAGAAGGCATTCAACAGCCCAGTAGATTAGTTTGCAAATCCCTGATGGCTTTTTAATAATGACCTCTTTGCAGATCACCACCTCTGCCTCAAGGGAGTCCCTGCAACCTGGGGAAACACCTCCCTGCTGAAGACAGCAGCCATTCAATGTGTAGTCTCACACCCACCCATCTCTGCCACCTGCTGCGCTGGGGGCTTCTTTGGCCAAACAAACTCACAGCAACATCCATAATGCTATTCCTTGACTGCTTGGGCCACTAGTTTTAATGGAGAAAAATATTAGCAGCTGTAGGTAATCCAGACATAATCCCAAAATAATCACTGCTTTCTGCCTTGCAGCAGAAGGAAAGTACAATTTCATTTACAGATATACAAAAGAATTAAACTCAGAAAGTCTTACAAGTAGTTCAAAAACATGTTTTAATTTGTTACGCTTGGAATCCATACCAGACAGGGAGATAATCTTTTTTTCCCCACCACAGTAGCAGTGTGTAGAAAAGAAGTTTGTTCTATTTTAAAATGTTGTGTGTACTACAGATCATTATCAAATTCCTACCTGGGCAGATAATCGACGTGGCTGGTAAGGAAACATTTCAAATTTGGTGCCATAAAGAGTGATTCATGTTTACTCAAAGGTTGTTCAGTAGCAATAAAAAGCAATCATGCATTCAGAGCTTGTGAAGATGTAATATACAGAAGCACTGCCCAGAACAACAGGCCGCTTCCCATTTCACAAGAGAAGGAACTAGTGACAAGGATCTTCTCAGCATAAAGCTCCTTGGATTTAAAATGTTGTTAAAGGTGGAGTAAATATGATGAACCAAAACTTCCAAAGAGGATTTGTAGTGCTTGATAGAAGATCTTTCATTCTATTGCAAGACTTGGGATCTCAGAAGACAAATTATCCCATAATTGCTGAGCCTGAATGGCAATGAGGGTAATAACCATCAGTGTCAAAACCAGTTCCATCAGGTGTGACTCACCTTGATAGGTCAATACCTCAATATGATGGAAATATCCAGAAAGTTGTGGGTGGGCAAAATGCTCAGAAGGCTCTTGCGTGAGGAAAGCTTGAGACAGGAGTGAACCTAATCACCTAAATGATCATCAGGAGCTGCTTTTGCAAACTGCACTAGTAACTCCTCCTACCACTGTCTTCTGTTACAGTGCAGTGTGCCTGAGGAAAATGGTACCATCTATGACTGACAACCTGGGTGAGAAAATGGTCACTTCAGTGATCTACTTCATGTACACACTAGGAAAAAAAAAAACCAGCACAAAAACTGGGAAGATGTAAGTAATAATTAAAAAAACCCAACCCTGAAGAGTTAGCAAATTCTGATCTCCTTCTGATGGAGATTGAGACTGGCAGCTGAGCTGGCAACAGGAGACTTGTTTGCACTGTTTCTAAAGTATTTGGAGAATCAAGTGGTAATTGTGTTTGTAGCAATGTTAAAAATAAATTTTTGTTCATTTGTGCATTGGCAGTTGATCTGCAGCACACCTGTGTGACCATGGGGACACTGGGACTTTTACAGAGCCACGGCCAAAGCGTGATATTTGCATGACTGAAGCAACTGGGAGTCACCTCGGGGCTGATATGTGCTGTGAGGTGTGCCACAGCAGCAGGTAACGCACGGCAGCCTGAGCAGCACACTGCGGGGAGAAAGAGGGAAAGGGGAATTGCTCAAAGTACAGCTGTCACGGCCACTGGAAATGGTCAAAGGGCTAGTAAATGGCTTTTTCATTCTTAAAAAACCCCCAAACAACACATGGATGGATAAAGTCTTCTGAAAAATAAATTTAGATGTGTATGTGTATATAGAGATACACAGATACGCACATACTATCATTATCTGCTGTTCCTGTCCAAACCTTGTCAAAGGCCAGAAGTTCTCCCAAACAACACGGTGATGGAAATTGTCAGCCATGAGAAAATGCTGAGAAAATTGCTTTAGACTGTCATTTGGATACAGCAAATCAGTCCAGATATTTGAGGTTTTAATTATTCCTCAAGCCAAAAGAAACCAAAAAATGTAAGTTACCTTTGTCTCACACCAAGATCAATTGAAGACCATTTAAAATCCTTTTACATACTGTGGAAATCAGAGAATGCCTATGGGTTACCAAATTTGGCTGTAGTTGCTTAGTGGGTGCTGTTAACTTAAATGAGTATAAAAGGGGCATTTTCAGGGGCAAAATAATTTTTGTTACACCAGTAAGAAAAAGGTGGTACTGGAGGATCAGTCCATTAGTGTAACAGTAATTTCAGGGAATTATGATAATGTAAGCCAAACAAGTTGCTCTCTGTGAAGTGACTGGGTTAGAGCTCCATAGGTTCCACTGGTAATTGTAAGCACCAATGCTGCATAATTGCCGGTCTCCAGGTCCATCTGAGTGCATGAAACTTGCAAGTGGCACGAGTCAGGAGAGCTCACATTCCTCCACTAAATGACATTTCCTACTGCCCAAGATGGGATACGGAGCTGCACGGACTGTCAGTCCAGCCCAGGATACTTCTAATCATAGAATGGCTTGGGTTGGAAGGGACCTTAAAGGTCATCTCGTTCCAACCCCCCCTGCCATGGGCAGGGACACCTTCCACTAGATCAGGTTGCTCAAAGCCCCATCCAACCTGGCCTTGAACACTTCCAGGGATGTGGCATCTACAGTTTCTCTGGGAAGCCTGCTGCAGTGCCTCACCAACGTCACAGTAAAAAATTTCTCCCTAATATCTAATCTAAACCTACCCTCTTTAAGTTTGAAGCCATTTCCCCTTGTCCTGTCACTACATACCCTGATAAATGGTCCCTTCCCAGGTCTCTTGTAGCCTTGTCAGATATTGGAAGGCAATAAGGTTTCCCTGCAGGCCTCACTTCTCCAAGCTGAACAACCCCAACTCTCTCCTCGCAGCCTGCCTTCACAGGAGAGGTGCTCCAGCCCTCTGATCATCTTTGTGGCCTCCTCTGGACTCTATCCAATAGGACCTTGTCCTTCCTGAGTTGGGGGCCCCAGAAGTAGAGGCAGTAATGCTCTGAGGAACCTGCTTTGTAATAAGCATTTGATACAGTATTAGTCCATTCACCTCATCCCACCCACTTTTTGCAGCTTTCATCTTTGATGAAAGTTCAAAAATAATCTACTGGAGATATAATTAAGTTTAGAACTGCAGGAGAAATGATGCTTTTGCTTTGCATTGCTTTTTTTCAGGGGACGGAGCTAGTGGGACGCTCTAAGTTGTGGCTGTAGGTTTGTAACAAGCACCTGTCACAAGGCTGCTCCTGGCACACTGACACTTAACTGCTGGCCTGAAAACTGTGCTGCTTGCCATTTTCAAGCATGGGATTTTGCAATATGAAAAGGTGAAAGTGGCTGAGTATTTTGAGTCACTAACCAAACCACAGCTAACTCTAATAAGGATCAAAATTCAGTGACCAAAGACTCTGAACAAGGACTTACCTGAAGGAGGTAACCAGAAAGGAAAGAAATAAGTGAAAACTTCAGAGAGAGCTAGTTTGAAAGAAAATCATTGGGAGAAAAGGTTGGTAAAGAAGTTTCACGGTTATAGTTCCCACGGGGGGGGGCTGGTGGGGGGGAATGTTTGGGACTTTCGGTCACATTTTGCTAAGAGTGTTCATTTCCGTGGTCCAAGGAAACACTGGAAGGCTTTGGGTAATGCCGGGAGGACTTGATTTCCCAGGAACAGATCAGCGAAACAAGTTCCCACTCATGGTTGGGCCAGGCAGTTATGGACACAAAAGATTTCTTTAGTTAAGGCACCAACAAAGGCGATGCGGTAACTGAGAGGTATCCCTGACTCGCCCCCAGCCTTCTCTGTCCCAGCTCCATCCTCCTCGCAGATATCACCCGAAACTCGCCGCTTTTCCCTTGGAAAGCACCATTTGGCGATGAAAGCCAGGCAGGAGCCGTCACCGCCGGTCGGTGGCAGGGCACGGTCCCGGCGAGGACGAACCGGGGGGTGTTCCCGGCCGGCCGGCGCTGCCTCGGGGACCAGCGCTGCCAACTTTCTTTCTGCATCGCCTGGGCTCGCTGGGACGCCGCGTCCCCGCCGGAGGGGGTGGGAGGAGGAGGTTCAGNCAGAGCACACCGGCCCCGGCCTCGGCCCCGGCCCGAGCAGCCGCCGCTCGCCATGGGCACCGCGCCCCGCGTTAGTGCCGCGGCCCCCGCGGGGCGGCCGGGGGGCTCTTCGGGCGGGAGGATCTACCCGTGTCACATGTGGGACGGGGGGCTCGGAGGGGGACCTGCAGCCTGGGCGGGGGTCAGGGAGGAGCGGGTGAAAGCACCGGGGCTCGGGGGAGACGGTGATGCAGAGCCAGTTGGTGCAGCGGGCATGGCTTCCCGGAGCTACAGTCTTGCTGGGCGACCCACTAATTCTGCGTTTGTGCTGTAGGCTGGGTCTGTGATGGCAGGGAAGATGCCAGAAGGGGAGAAAATGAGACAATGTAAGCAAGAAGAGGAGCAGCAGCAGAAAGAAGAGGAGCGGGAGGGTCTCATCGAATTCTACAGTTCCTACCAGGAGTTATTCCAGTTCTTCTGCAGCAACACAACCATCCACGGGGCTATCCGCCTGGTGTGCTCCAAAAAGAATAAGATGAAGACAGCATTCTGGTCTGTTCTCTTCTTTCTGACCTTCGGCTTAATGTACTGGCAGTTTGGAATCCTCTACAGGGAGTACTTCAGCTACCCTGTCAACCTCAACCTCAACCTTAACTCTGACAGGCTGACTTTCCCGGCCGTGACGCTGTGCACCCTCAATCCGTACAGGTAAGAAATAGGCTTGCAGAGATGTTGACTGCTGTGACTTTGATGGGTGTAGCATAACAGCACATAACTCTGGTTCTCCTCATGATCCTCGACTGCCCATTGTTGTAGCGCTGCCGGTGGAAAGGACGCTTTTCAGAGGCCTTTGCTGCTGCAGGGCACTCACACTGAGGCATGTGAGTTTAGGCAGCTCTGCTTGGTGGTGTATGTTAGCAGGCTGCAATCTATAGTGCCACAGGGCTAGAGCAGATTTACTTCTCTCCTGCAAGATAGCCTCCAGCAAGGGGTTAGATTTACAACTGGTGGCAGGAATGCCCGGAATCACCCCAGCGAACTTTGCTGCATGTCTTATTCAGAGCTGTTTGTGTGCTGGTTTTCTCTCCCCCCCCTCCTCCCCGTATAGATACAGCGCCATCCGAAAGCAGCTGGATCAGCTGGACCAAATCACCCACCAGACACTGCTAGACCTCTATGACTACAACATGTCTCTGCCACAAAGCGACTGGTCCACGCTGTCCACACAAAGGCGTAGCTCAAGAAGCCTGCTCCATCATGTCCAGCGCCATCCTTTGCGGAGGCAGAAGCGGGATAACTTAGTCAACTTGCCAGAGAACAGTCCTTCAGTGGACAAGAATGACTGGAAAATTGGCTTTGTTCTGGTGAGATCCCTAGATACCCTGTGCCCTACCCGCTCCAGTCTCTGCCTGGCTACTTCTGTCTTGTTAGACCCTTGGCCATGCCTCTCCTTAGGTGGAAATCTGATTAATCTCCACTGGCTATTGCTAATGACAGATAGAGGTAGAGCTGAATCCTTTGCTCCATAGAATCCTGTTCCCCAGATTCTGTCCCTGTCCATGTCCCAGGCCCCAGGGGACATGTCCATGTCAGTGTACATCTCTTCCTAAGAGCAGGGAAACCTTGTCCTTCCTGAGGGTACATCAGCCTTGCAGTTGCCTTTGAGAGCAGTGTATCAGCATCAGCTGCTGCATTGCCCAATAATAGCAAGGGGAAAGTATTTGATGGTCCTGGGCTACCTGAAATGTGACCATGGTCGCAACTGCTCCTAGGTAGCAGCTTCCTCGCCCTAGGGTATCTGTGTTTGCATTTTAAAAGGCCCTGAAGGACTGAAGCTAATCGCTCTGCAGTTAACAGGAGTTCCCACAGGATCACAAACGTTTTTCTGGACACACCCTGAAGGAAGGGCTCCCCACGCAAGAATTTAAAGCTCCTGGTTTTATACCAGGTAGAATTTATGTGCAGATTACCCTGCACACCTTGCTGCCTCCTGTGTTTTATTCAGCCTCGCTTATTCACCTGGCGCTTCCCTTCCACCATGGAGCTGCCCTGGGTTTTTTCCATACCCTGCTGATCACCTGCTGGTCACACACAGGAGTTCTGTGGAGCTCTTCGCTTCCTCGGTCATCTCCTGCCTGTGCTGAGGGAGCACAGCTTATCCACAGAGAGAGCCTTGTCTCCTGGACAAGACGACTTCTCTGACATGGCTGTTTTTCTCCTTCTTAACAGTGCAGTGAAAACAACGACTGTTTCCATCAGGCGTACTCCTCGGGAGTGGATGCCGTGCGGGAATGGTACAGCTTTCACTATATCAATATCCTGGCACAGGTGCCTGATGCAAAAGCCCTGGATGAGTCTGACTTTGAGAATTTTATCTATGCTTGCCGCTTCAATGAGGCAACGTGTGACAAGGCGTAAGTAGTGGAAACATCCCTCAAAACACTTGTTTTGTGTCTGGGTTTGAGGGGAATCGAGGAACCCACATTAGAGAACCACTCTTCCGAGGTGGGCTCGTTCCTTGTTCAGCTCCCGTTGTGTCAAATGATCTTACTTGAGTCTTTCCTGTGGGTTGTGCTTATCAGGGCCACAGGTTCTATGACCTGGAACGGTGAACCTCGGGGGATGATTTCTCCTTTTTCTGGATTTCACACAAATGAAATAATTATACTGGTACAAACGCCAGAGTGGGCACAGATGTACAGCATAGAAGTATTTTTATTCTACTCTCCACAGTGGTGAAGTGGTACATATCAGCCCACATACAGGAAGAAGAGAAGAGAGAGTTGATACAAAAAGACAGTAAAAAAATATCCCACTTTTCTCCTGCCATTATTGGTCAAAAAGCCCCAAGGAGGTAGTGGAATGAAACCCATCTGCAAGGAAGGAAAAGGGGTAGGAAAAGCTAAGAGTTTCATCAGTATTAGGAAGATAATACAGTAATTGCTAGCACTACTAAAACCCATCTGGGCTCTGAAAAGCAGTATTAAAAACCTCGTGTAAAAACCTGTCCAGCTCCAGGACATTTTTTACAGCACATTTTAATTGCTTTTCCCTGTTCAGGTGAGTTTACATAACAAATNGTGCACCCTCAATCCGTACAGGTAAGAAATAGGCTTGCAGAGATGTTGACTGCTGTGACTTTGATGGGTGTAGCATAACAGCACATAACTCTGGTTCTCCTCATGATCCTCGACTGCCCATTGTTGTAGCGCTGCCGGTGGAAAGGACGCTTTTCAGAGGCCTTTGCTGCTGCAGGGCACTCACACTGAGGCATGTGAGTTTAGGCAGCTCTGCTTGGTGGTGTATGTTAGCAGGCTGCAATCTAAAGTGCCACAGGGCTAGAGCAGATTTACTTCTCTCCTGCAAGATAGCCTCCAGCAAGGGGTTAGATTTACAACTGGTGGCAGGAATGCCCGGAATCACCCCAGCGAACTTTGCTGCATGTCTTATTCAGAGCTGTTTGTGTGCTGGTTTTCTCTCCCCCCCCTCCTCCCCGTATAGATACAGCGCCATCCGAAAGCAGCTGGATCAGCTGGACCAAATCACCCACCAGACACTGCTAGACCTCTATGACTACAACATGTCTCTGCCACAAAGCGACTGGTCCACGCTGTCCACACAAAGGCGTAGCTCAAGAAGCCTGCTCCATCATGTCCAGCGCCATCCTTTGCGGAGGCAGAAGCGGGATAACTTAGTCAACTTGCCAGAGAACAGTCCTTCAGTGGACAAGAATGACTGGAAAATTGGCTTTGTTCTGGTGAGATCCCTAGATACCCTGTGCCCTACCCGCTCCAGTCTCTGCCTGGCTACTTCTGTCTTGTTAGACCCTTGGCCATGCCTCTCCTTAGGTGGAAATCTGATTAATCTCCACTGGCTATTGCTAATGACAGATAGAGGTAGAGCTGAATCCTTTGCTCCATAGAATCCTGTTCCCCAGATTCTGTCCCTGTCCATGTCCCAGGCCCCAGGGGACATGTCCATGTCAGTGTACATCTCTTCCTAAGAGCAGGGAAACCTTGTCCTTCCTGAGGGTACATCAGCCTTGCAGTTGCCTTTGAGAGCAGTGTATCAGCATCAGCTGCTGCATTGCCCAATAATAGCAAGGGGAAAGTATTTGATGGTCCTGGGCTACCTGAAATGTGACCATGGTCGCAACTGCTCCTAGGTAGCAGCTTCCTCGCCCTAGGGTATCTGTGTTTGCATTTTAAAAGGCCCTGAAGGACTGAAGCTAATCGCTCTGCAGTTAACAGGAGTTCCCACAGGATCACAAACGTTTTTCTGGACACACCCTGAAGGAAGGGCTCCCCACGCAAGAATTTAAAGCTCCTGGTTTTATACCAGGTAGAATTTATGTGCAGATTACCCTGCACACCTTGCTGCCTCCTGGGTTTTATTCAGCCTCGCTTATTCACCTGGCGCTTCCCTTCCACCATGGAGCTGCCCTGGGTTTTTTCCATACCCTGCTGATCACCTGCTGGTCACACACAGGAGTTCTGTGGAGCTCTTCGCTTCCTCGGTCATCTCCTGCCTGTGCTGAGGGAGCACAGCTTATCCACAGAGAGAGCCTTGTCTCCTGGACAAGACGACTTCTCTGACGTGGCTGTTTTTCTCCTTCTTAACAGTGCAGTGAAAACAACGACTGTTTCCATCAGGCGTACTCCTCGGGAGTGGATGCCGTGCGGGAATGGTACAGCTTTCACTATATCAATATCCTGGCACAGGTGCCTGATGCAAAAGCCCTGGATGAGTCTGACTTTGAGAATTTTATCTATGCTTGCCGCTTCAATGAGGCAACGTGTGACAAGGCGTAAGTAGTGGAAACATCCCTGAAAACACTTGTTTTGTGTCTGGGTTTGAGGGGAATCGAGGAACCCACATTAGAGAACCACTCTTCCGAGGTGGGCTCGTTCCTTGTTCAGCTCCCGTTGTGTCAAATGATCTTACTTGAGTCTTTCCTGTGGGTTGTGCTTATCAGGGCCACAGGTTCTATGACCTGGAACGGTGAACCTCGGGGGATGATTTCTCCTTTTTCTGGATTTCACACAAATGAAATAATTATACTGGTACAAACGCTAGAGTGGGCACAGATGTACAGCATAGAAGTATTTTTATTCTACTCTCCACAGTGGTGAAGTGGTACCTATCAGCCCACATACAGGAAGAAGAGAAGAGAGAGCTGATACAAAAAGACAGTAAAAAAATATCCCACTTTTCTCCTGCCATTATTGGTCAAAAAGCCCCAAGGAGGTAGTGGAATGAAACCCATCTGCAAGGAAGGAAAAGGGGTAGGAAAAGCTAAGAGTTTCATCAGTATTAGGAAGATAATACAGTAATTGCTAGCACTACTAAAACCCATTTGGGCTCCGAAAAGCAGTATGAAAAACCTCGTGTAAAAACCTGTCCAGCTCCAGGACATTTTTTACAGCACATTTTAATTGCTTTTCCCTGTTCAGGTGAGTTTACATAACAAATACAGCCCATCTGCTGTGAGCCCCTCTCCCTGCTGATGGAAAACAGAGTTGTTCCTTTCAGAAAGCCCTTCCCCTTGGTTTCACAGCCCTTCTCAGGCTGTGTCGATGTTTCTGTTCCCCTCTCAGGAATTATACCCACTTCCACCATCCCTTGTATGGGAACTGCTATACCTTTAATGACAACAGCAGCAGCCTGTGGACATCGTCGCTGCCTGGGATCAATAATGGTGGGTGAGAGGCACTCTTTGGTGAGTAAGGAGAACAGCTTAGCTCTGTTTTCCCTAGGAGTTATGGGCATCCTGCTGTGCTTAGTACTGGTGGTGGCAGATCGCAGCCCTGCTCTGGCAAGCTGTTTTCACCCATGTGGAGGAGACAGCTGTCTCATGGCCATGGCTGTCCCTCACTGCTGCCCTCAGCAGTGCCTGACCTTATCTCTGTCTTATGCACTTTTTTTCCTCTGGTCTTGTGCTGACCCTTCCTGAAGTCCACTGCTGAGTCGCAGTGCTGTGTTCCTGGTCTTCACCTTCTCCTTCTCCTTCTCCATTTTCCTCTTTCAAGGAACTGACCTGTTTGTGTTCCTAAACCCCCTAAAACCTCTCCAGGCCAAATCTTCAGGCTTTTCTTCCATCTGGCTCCAAGTCTCTCCTTGAAATCTCTCTTAATTCCCAGTTGTGTTTTTTCTAAGCCACAGTGATGAAATCCAGTTTTCTCTGGCCTCTTCTGGAGCCTCCAGCTTTGTCGCTGGCCTCCCTCCAGCCACTCTCTATTGCTGCCAAGCTTTGGTGCAGCCCTGGTTGATGTCTGTCTTTTCCTTTATCTCTTTCAGACTCCCTTCTAACCACCCTGCTCTCCCTCCTCTGCTGCACCACAGCCGACCTCCCTCGCTCTCTGATATTCCCTCAGGTCTCTCTCTGGTGGTGCGCACCGAGCAGAACGATTTCATCCCTCTGCTGTCCACGGTGACAGGAGCCAGGGTCATGGTCCATGATCAGAACGAGCCAGCCTTCATGGATGATGGGGGTTTCAATGTTCGTCCTGGCATCGAGACCTCCATCAGCATGAGGAAGGTGAGGAAGCAGAAGGAATGAGAGCTGTGGATGGGAGGTTATGGGGAGGTTTAACCTGGTGGACCTAGCGTGTGTTTAAGGGAGGGGATTAATCACATGGAGTGAAGGGAGAGGAAGAAGAACAGCTTCTGGACTAGACAAGAAGCATTTGGCTGCAGTTTATCAGTGAACAATGAAATGGGGGCAAGCAGGGGGAGCTGGCATCCCGAGAAAAGCACAAAGAGCAGACACTGATGGACGAGCAGTGTGTGGCATGGGAGAATGGGAAGAGGACAGCAAAGAGGCAGTGTTCTGTGCAGTGAGAGTTTGCTGTTGCAGGAGATGACCGTGCGCCTCGGGGGCAGTTACAGTGATTGCACAGAGGATGGCAGTGACGTGCCAGTGCAAAATCTGTACTCATCCCGCTACACTGAACAGGTAACTCGCCATCGCCCCTCCTGGGCCACCTTGTTTCCCTACTTTCCTGAAATGCTTCAGCCCCCTAATGGCCGTTCTTTTCCTTGGGCTGTGTTACTAGTATGATGTGATACTGATGCCTTTTCCTGGTCTTAAAATCAAGAGTCAAACACGGTTAGAAGGGAAAAAGGGATTTTACCTTGGTATTTATTTTAAGGCTCCTTAGGTGCACCACATCCAGGTCGAATGCACCCCAATGCACACCGCAATGAACACCCCACAAAAATCTGGTATAACATTATAGGTCTTAGCATATCTATCAAAAATTCCCCAATGAGAGGCTCGAATGAGCCCCCCTCCCCAGGGAACCTTCCCCTGGATGGTTCTATCTTAGTTTACAAAATGTGTTCTGGAGAGGACCTTGGTGTCTGGGGCACACTGATCCCTAACTACGAAACCTCTAAAATATTTAGTCCCTTAACTTGACAAACAAGTCCAAGAACGTAGGCAAAAAAGCACTAAGAATACAGAAGTTGTAAAAAGGTACAAAAGGGGTATAAAAGAAAAGGCAAAAAATCATCATGGCATCAATACAGGCAGCAGTGGGTTTGGTTCCCTTGATCAGCCTTTTTCACCTTATGTGCCTCCCAGGTCTGCATTCGCTCCTGCTTTCAGCTTAACATGGTAGAACGCTGTGGCTGTGCATATTACTTCTATCCCTTGCCCAATGGAGCAGAGTACTGTGACTACAGAAAGCACACAGCCTGGGGTAAGTGGGCAGCAGGGACAGCAGAGATCATGCACCACCTGAACCTGTTTGGTCCAGCCCATGTCCCAGCACATCTCATTGTCTTCAATGAGCTTCCTGGAGTGGGACATCCAAAGGACAGTCTTGTCTTGGATGATTAGCCCCTTGTGGAAGGAAACCTCTTGTGGGTTCCCTTCACTGTCACACATCACTGTTTGTGATACTGTGAGCTTACCTGGATCTACTTTCTTTGCTGTTCAGGCTACTGTTACTACAAACTCCTGGCTGAATTCAAAGCTGATGTGCTGGGCTGTTTCCACAAGTGTCGGAAACCTTGCAAGTAAGTTGATCATCAGTCAGGCAGGAAGATTGGAAACTATTCCTAGAAGTGTTGGAAAGCATTCACTGACCGGGCAAAAGCTTGAGTCAATAGCTGAGCTCCAGCCTGAAATGGTATTTCTCCCATCAGGAAGCCAGAAGGGCTGAGGAGCATCAGGGTTGGCTTAGGGGTGAGCTCCCAAGGACTGTGCATTCCACATGGTGGGAAGTGGGCAGAACTTCAGCATGGGAGGGAATCCCCAGGTGTGCCTGGGCATGGCAAGACCCGGCCCTGTGGCTCCTACAGCTTCAGCAGCTAACACAGCCTCTTGTCTCACAGAATGACAGAATACCAGCTGTCAGCTGGATACTCCCGCTGGCCTTCTGCTGTCTCAGAGGTAAGCAGAAGGTGTCCTGGCTCCCCAGCACTGCTCTCACCTCCCATTTAGTCCTTCCTCAGCTGGTACTAAACCTGCAGGAGGTGACTGTGGTCATGTAACACAGTTTATTGCACTTTCATTTCAGGACTGGGTTTTCTACATGCTTTCACAACAGAACAAATACAACATCACATCCAAGAGGTGAGAGCCCCTAAACAGAGACTGTGTCCAAAACAGAAACCATTCCAGTGGAGTGTGTGTGTTGGAAATGTCAGAGTTAAGATTAAATCACTGATGGGAAGAGATCAGGCATGGGACCTGTGGACAAGGCCAGTGGATTTGAGTCAGAGTAGATATTTACTGAGACTTCAGCAAGGACTGGGGACCCAATGAAAAATTTTGAAAGGGTTCAAATGCTGATATGAAAATAGTAAGCCCCAGGCATTTGCTGTGTGTTCTGGAGTCACAGTAAGTGCTCGTGGAAGAGTGGGAAGGAGAGCTATGCAGGAGCTTTTGCCACAAACATTGGGTTTTACAGTGCAGTGTCAGAAGTGCACTGTAAGTACCAAGGATTGTATTTAGTGCAGAATGAGGGAGCTGCAGAGATGGGAGAAAGCCACTGGGTGGTATGTGTGGGAGAAGGATGGGGTGCAGAAGGGGACAGAGACAGTTTGGCGTGGTGAAGAAATGCAGGGATTGAGGAGTTGGGGTTACTGAGCATCATCTTTCATTCACAGGAACGGAGTTGCCAAAGTTAATATCTTTTTTGAGGAGTGGAACTACAAGACCAATGGGGAGTCTCCAGCCTTCACGGTACACGCTTTACTACCGTGTCTTCTCTGGCCACCCATTCCCCCACGATGTCCCTCCACTGTGACAAGCTTTTGTTCCAGCACCATTGCTGGATATTGAGTCTCTTTTCCTGGGGCAGGGTGAGGGGAACACCCCAGTACCACAGGGAAGAGGGAACAGGCAGGGAGACAAAAGTCCCAGACAAGGGCTGTCCTCACTGCTCTTTCTCCATCTCCTGCAGGTAGTGACTCTGCTGTCCCAGCTTGGGAACCAGTGGAGTCTTTGGTTTGGATCCTCTGTCCTGTCTGTGATGGAGCTTGCAGAGCTGGTTCTGGATTTCATCGCCATCACCTTTATCCTGGCCTTCCGCTGGTTCCGCTCTCGGCAGAAGCTCTCTCCGCCGGGACCCCCTCCGAGCAGCCAGGATAACACTGCTTTCCAAGATGAGGCACCAGCTCTCAGTGCTCCACATCGCTTCACTGTTGAGGCTGTAGTGACCACGCTGCCATCCTACAACAGCCTGGAACCACGTGGGCCAAGCAGGGATGCTGAGGTGGGACACGAGTGAGGCAGCAGCTTCTTCCGCTGTTCAGATGGGTGGCAATTGGAGCAAAGGCTGCACATTTTGTCTGTGGGGCCTGCGCTTCCTTCTTTCTGGGGTGCTGCACATGGACCATAGCAAAAGACTGCTCCATGGCTGGCCTGGGCTCATTGCTTTCACTTCTGTAGGCGAATTCTTCAGTCTCATAAAATACTATTGCTCTGGGGAGCACCAGGGCTGAGAGTTGTTCTAGTGTATGTACAGGGAAAATGTCCTCTCGATTTTCTTACCCTCTGTGCATGTGCACACCTAGATGTGCATGCATGCTTTCTTTCCCCTCCAACAAGGATGCTGCCACAGTTCTGGTCTGTCATTAATTAAAGAGGTTTGGCAGGTGTGACTGGCCTCCTCTGTGGTATGACAAGGAACAGGAGTGGAGTCTCAGCTGGGCTACAAATCTCTCAACAGGCTGAGCTTTGTTAAGCTTTCACTAAACTGGTTGCTCTTTCCTCATTCTTCATGTCCAGCTCTGATCCCAAGACTGTGTCACCTACCCTCTCTTCCCCCAAGGAGAGGCTACTTGAGACAAGAGCCACTGGCACAGATCTCAATCTGTATTACGCACAATGCTCTGGAGAGGTGCTCAACACTTGCTGCCACTCCCAGGCCTGGGACAAAACACCCCGGCAAAGTAAAGGCTCCCTTTTCAAGCTGCCTTTGTGGCATTGGTAGATCTTGGGTGTCCCCCCTTCCTTGGGATACACCATACATGTGTACATCCAGCTGTTTCATTGTTTGCCAACAACTCCGGGACAAATCGATCTGTACATTTGCTTGGCCCTCCCTGCTTTCTTCCTGAGGGAAACAAAGAGAGTTTGGCAGGGTTATGCACACCCTCCAAAAATCCCAAACAGTACCTCTGCTGCCACAGGGTCCTGCAAGAGAGGATCGGAACAGCGCAGGTCATGCAGTGCCTGCTCTGCTCCATTCAGCCCTTGTCTGCTCCACCCACAGAGACTCTGAGGGGAGCACAGGAAAGTACTGCAGGCTTTAATCAAAAGTCCTTCCAAGGAAATCCTGAGCCTATTTAATTGGACCATGTAGGCACAAATGGTCCTCTTCTCAGGAACTAACTTGGGAATCTTTGCACAAGAGAACACGTTTTTTGCAGTGAGCTTGCTGTACTCTTTCCTTACAAATACTCAGACTTCTGCTGCAATGGTGTTTGCACTGCACTTTATGGGGTATCAAGAGAGCAAGGGTGATGTCCCTAACAAACAGGATTATCCACTTCACAGGACAAACACAGATACCAGAATTTAAGCAGTTTAGGCAAAGACCTGTGGTACCCTGTACCAAATCACATTGTGAGCAGCCACTTTTGAATTTAAAAAAGAGTTAATCATAACAAGAGAAAAACTTAAAGTTATTTTAAAAATTAAGGTAGATGCACTGCCCTTGAGAAGTTGGAGGGGTTTACTGCAGTATCTACACTGTTGCCTAATTTTTCCCTTTGAGATGCTAAACACATGCTGGTTGTACTGCTCTTGCCTTGATTGCCTAAATACACTTTTCAATTCCCAGCAGAGATATTTTATTCTTCTTCACATACACAAATGCTATGTTCTTTACTGCACAAATATTCATGGTTTTTCAAATTTTATCCCAATGCTCAGCTGATGACTCTTGTTTGAAAAGGAAGATAATGTCTCTCTGCTGGGAATAGGAGCAAGTAATTCAGGGGGTGTCCTTCAGCAAGGGTGGCAGCCCAGCAGGAGGGAGAGGCCTGCAACAAGCTCTTAGAGGTGTGGGAACATGTATTCCTCCTTGGAGGCCCCCACTAGAAAAAATATCAGAGCCTCTGCAAACATGAAAAAAATCCACTTTCTGTGTCTGATTTTAAATGAAATAAAAAAGAGTATTGAATGAAATCTCAAAGTTGCCTCAGTGAAGGGACTTTCATGTTCTGTAAAAACACTGCCCAAGAGGCAGAGCTAAAAACTAGGTTTAGTTGCTGAAAGTAACTTTGGCCACAATTAAAACACAAAAGGCAGGCAGATAGAGGAGCTAGGATGGTGCACCCAGTTCTTGGTCACCAATTCAATACTGCAGACTGATGCCTTGGGTGTTTTCTAGCACATGAGTGAGCAAAAACCTGACACTGGACACAAAGCTGTTTGCTCCACAAAGCTACCTTCAAATCAAGGAAGGAGAAAGAGCAGGTTCAACACCGAAAACAGTCTTTGTATACCATAAACATACAATGATTCATATGGTAAGCATGATCTTTCCTGAGTATCCAAAGAGCAAGACATGACTCTTCACATCACAGAGCCATAAATAACCTTGTAATAACCATAAAATTGATGAGACCTGCTGCATCACACATAGTTAAGTGGGTGATTAAAGCAAGATTAATCAGAGGCATAACTACTTGAAACACTAAGTTCTCTTCATCATAAAGAAATATAGCTGCAGAAGGTGGTGGTGTATTCCCTGAGGGAAGCTTGAACCGTATTCTATCTCTTCCATAAAAGTGTTAAAATGCAAAAAAAATGAGCTTTTACTGATGAACTCAAAATAATGGCACCATTCAGGATAGCTGTAAATCCAGAGTTAAAAGCCTGTACAAATGTGAAGAAGCAGTTATACAAGTTGGTAAATAGATTAGCCCTCCCTGTCCTGTGAATCAGTGCAAAAATTGCTGTCTTGGGAGAAAGCAGGGGATTGTTCCAGAAATAATCCCTACATTTCTTGTAGGCTGACAAGACCACAAATGAGCTCAGCAGATGTATAGTGAGCTTGGTTTGGCTGAGAACAAGAGGCAAGGCCAGCAGTGCTGGAGTAAGAGCCTAAAAAATGGGAGTGTTTCACTGAGAATGTGAAAAAATTGGAGAAAAGGGAAGACAGCGTGCATGTATCGGGATCTGCAGGTCAGCAAAAGGCAAAATAAAGGTCTGAGCTGGGGTGAATTTGTACAAGAGGAGAAAGTTGAGGGGATGTAACTGCTCAGTAGTCATAGTTCTGTTAGAGGCATAGCACAGTTATTTTGAGGACATGGAAAACATGCAGGGAACAGCTGAAGGTTGTGTCTTTTTGGACTGGGAACAGATACCAAAACTATTGTTTTTCCATAAGAATTAAGGTAATAGAGAAAATGCATGGAAGTACAACATAAGTGTCTAGGGAAGCTAGAAAAAAAAAATGAGAGAGCCATCACTTGGGAAAATAAACAATATATTTAGAAGAACTAAACCCTGCTTGCTGGAAGGCTTAGAGAAGTTGGACAGATAGGTCAAGGTTTGTCTGCACAGACTGAGGTCAAACCGAGAAGGAATTTGAGCAAAGGGTTACCAGGCTCTTGGGACAGGTTCAATAAAATCTAAGGAGTTACAGGCTACATCAGGGAATGAAAAGGGCAGCAGTGCTGTGGGTGAAAGGACACGGGAACCACAGAGATCAGGAACATACCACAGGCACAGCCACGTTTAGTCACAGTTCTTTGTATTTAACAATACGCAATATTTAAAGGGGGCTTGTAAGCACAAGAGGGCAAAATGCCTTCAGCTTCCAAGTGCATGCAATGAACTAAAAAAAAGCTTATAATCTTTATTAATCTTTTAAAAAATTGATGGCAAATTTATTTTTAAAAAGTAGTACAAAAGCTTTTGGAAAAGAAGCCTGGGAGGAAAGAACATAAAAAGAAAGTGCCATTTTGTCCTCTGCAGAAATCATTTAGTGGGTCTGTGCACTGAAGGAAAGGACATTATGGGGCTGTTCATATTTGAAACCTGGGGAGCAAGTAAGGGTGTTCTGAACAGGTGTTGCACTCCATCTCAGGCAAAAAATAGGTCAAAGATTATCAGGAGTATGGAGGCTCAGGTGTCCAACAGACATTGCTGAGTTGCCAATTTGCAAAACCTATATCTTTATCTGTTACCTATATCTTTATCTGTTACATCTCTCAGAACAATTATTTGCTTAGAGGTCAGAACAAAGATAAAACCTCCCCATTATTACCTCTTCACCAAGTTAAGACTTCCAACCCCAGTGGACATATCAGAGCAGGCACCTCTGTCACTTCCCAAGGAAGCTAGGTTCATTAAAAAAGTGTTCATGCTGCATTCCAGCTCTGAAGAAAAATCTGTCTTCCCAACCATCATTTGGTTACTCTCCAGCTGAGACAACCAACCCCACCACTGCTGAGAGCATGCAGCCTGCTTTGATCAGCACAGAGACACCTCAGGAATGGCCAGAGCAATGCCTCAGGCATCTAGAAATATGAAGGTTTAAGGTATATCCATTCAGGAGCAGTATAGTTGAGGCTTTTCTTCTACCACATCTGAAGACATCAGGATGAAGCAGCTGATACAGGAGCTGCACATTGCACAGGATGGTTTGGGTTGGAAGGGACCTTAAATATCATCTTAGTTCCAACTCCCTGCCATGGACAGGGACACCTTTCACTAGACCAGGCTGCTCAAAGCCCTATCCAACCCAGCCTTGAACACCTCCAGAGATGGGGCATCCACGCCTTCTCTGGGCAACCTGTTCCCATTCAAAGGCATGTTAAGCATGTTCCATGTTTAAAGGCAGAGCTTGAGTTTTTAATTAGATATATGAAGAACTATTCTCCCAAAGCCTTGGCCTTGCTTTTGGATCACATTTTAAACCCTCTTTTGTCTGGGATAACAGAGTGCAGGAGCAGCAGAAAGGCTGATGCAGTAAAGGATGACACCTCAGAAGAGCTTCCAGTAGAACATGGTATTTTCAATGCCTACCAGAGGATTTATGGTTAGGCGTGCAAGTCTTTGCAAACATCCACAACATGACTCATGAACTGGGCTCAGCCCTGGGGCAACTTTCAGCAGTATATTCAGTCCCAGCTCTGTGCTCCAGAGCAGCTGCCAGCTTTGGAAAATGAGCATTCAATCCCCAGCTTTGGCTAGGGACTTGGACACTGCATCATCAACAGTCTAAAAATGTATCTGTCCTAAGAAAACATCTTCCCTATACCCTACATGAATGAGGCTGAGAACTGACAGGAAGGCAACACACAACTTGGCAGGAAATGTAGCACAACTAGTTTGTTCAGGTTGTGCAGGCCTGAACTGTGTGGAATTTTAGACTGTACATGCTGCTTTAATCCACCAGCCAGTCCAGACACCTTCCTTTCCCAGGAAGGCTTACATCTTTGAAGAATTACTCTAGCTGCCTTGCTCCAAATTCACCACTGTGAGCTGTTCTGGTGAGTTCATTGTTCTGGTGTGATTTTGGTGATGTTTAAGACTGGATAATGACTGATCATAAGGGAACCAGAAGCCACAGGGAAGACTGTTTTACAACCTAGCTTTCATAGCAGTAGGGGCAGGTAAGGACACAAGTATCTAATTTTAAAAGAAGTCTGCACTGGACAAAGCTTTGTCATTTCCTTTTAATGAGTTTCAAGTGTAACGAAGCAAAACAGAGGGGCACTTACCTTTATTCCAGCCTTGTTCCAAGATATGCTGTGAACAGCATCATGCTCTTGGAGGTCTTCATTTGGGTCCTGAACTTATATTCCAACACCAATGGAGAATTGTTTTCTGGGTTTAAGGATCGGAGGTTATTGAATTCTAAAGGCAGCACAGCTTGAGAGCCAGAGCTGCCACTAACACACTGATGCACAGGAAGGTAGTCCCCTGACCAGGACAGTGGCTGGATATTTGGTGGCTAAAAGTAGACTTGGCTTGGGCAGCCTCTTCCCCCAGAGCTGCTGGTTCACACATCTTGTTACAGACTTACCAGAGTCAGTCCAGCACAACTGGAACTACCATAATTTTGCAATGGAAAACCAGCCACTGCTTTGAGGGACAGAACTTCAGCTACATGTATGCTATGGAAGTGACAAAAAAAAATTCCAAAACCAGTTTGGCATCCCAACCCCTTCCCACTCACTGACAGACCAGACAGACTCAGTAAGGTGGTGAATTGTGTTTCTTAGAGACCATTAAAAGTACATGAGCTGATTTCTAGAACATGCCAGAGGAGATTACAGTTGTGTTTATAGAGGAAGTAAATAAACTGCACGTGCATGAGTGGCTGTGATGCCGTGGGCAGCAGAGTCCCTTGCTTTTACTAAGAGGGCCTTGGTGATTTGTTTTGCCCATGCACAGAGAGACAAAGGAGAGGAGAGGGAGCAGAGGAGGAGGCAACTTACAACATCTAAGAGAAAGAAATGAAAGAGACAGCCTAGGGGGACCTCAGCTCCCAGAGAGACAGGAGAAATGGGACACCAAAGGCTTGTTTAGAAGAGTTCGAGAGAATTGCTGGTCTGGGGGCCTCAAGCTTGTAAGCCTACCCCCTAAAAATGAGAGCAGTAAGTAGCACAAGCAGGCCCTGGCTCCTCTTCAGTAGATGCACTTCTGACCATCCATCACATCTCAGTTCCACAGGGAATTAGGGAAGTGCTCAGGGGACGAGGGCTGCTTCACTCCAGATCTTCATCTCTGCCCTCCCCCGAGGTGGAGAGGAATGGAATTGCAGGGAGATGAACTCAAATGAAATGCTGGGGCATGGAAGTGAGCATGCAAAACCTAGCCCCTTGCCAGGTGCCCTGGAAAGGGGCTTCCCCAGCACACCCAATGAAACAAAAAGCATCTGCTCCTCCCATCTTTTGTACTTTGCTCTTATCTGGGAACTCCAGTGATGTCCTCCCTGCCTCCTCTTAAGCCTAAACAGATCCCAGTGTATTCTAGAACAGAGGCATAGCTTTCTAAATTAAAGGAGTACCCTCTTTCCAGTCTAGATTACAGGCTACAGCTCAGCTTGTTAAAAAAAGTTAAAAGAGAAGATACACATTCCTCAGAAGACTCAACAGAAACGGGGCAGCTCATTTAACCCATGTCTGACAACACATTCAAACAACTCACAGCTCTTGTTACTTTTCATGGAGAAGAACAAGGGAATTGCTCACAGAAAGCCACAGACACAAGTTTACTTCTATCAGAGACCATCCTGGACCTAAATTCAAGAGAACCCATAGCAAGTAGGAGGATTCAGTTTGATAGGCAAGACCTCTAGAGACCTAAGTTGCCAAACTGGGACATCTGATGTCACTTTGCAATATCCATGCCCAGTGTACCATATCCCTTTGAATCCCCAGCTAACCATTTCAAGAGTTTTCTAACTCCTGCTGAAAGTTAGGGCTTCGTGGCAGCAGAAACAGACCAGATAATCTCAATGAGAAATCTGTGCAGCTCATTCAGTCTCATCTGGAATAGCTCCAGTTCCCTTCCCCTCTATCTGCTATGGTAGTGAGCTTCCCTGATCTTCAACCTAGGCACGCAAAAGCAAAACGCCAATTCCCATTCTGCCACTACTCCAAAGTCTTCCTTCTGGAAAGCTACAAGATAGTAGGAAGCTACAGGGTCCTGGCTTGTGTGTGCATAGATGAAAGGCATATTTGGCACTCCCCACCACACCAATTGCTGTTCATTTGTTCCTTGTGGAGAGAGACTTTACTCCCACACATGCCTTTTAGACAGTAGCAATGCTCCTTTCACTGAACTGTGTTTAGCCTGTTGCACTTGACTGAGGTAATCATGTAGGCCCTCCTTTACAAAAACTGAAATGGCCGTGTTCAGGCAGCAAGTCACCTGGAAATGAGGACAGGCAGAATAAATCATTTCTTCAAGTGCTCACCTCTCCATGGCTAGAGAAATCTACATCACTACGTGTAGCTTAGATGGCTCACAGCCACTGGCCAACACAAACTAGCTTTTATTTCAGAAGCTCAATGAAAAGCTCACGTCATGCTGCCACTCTCTTTAGGCAGAACACTAAAGACTCTCACATGCTGAAGTCCTTCATCCCAAAAGGCACTGTGTTAAGGCATTCTTATTTTGCTGGAGTTCACACAGGCACTATTTGACAAGCTTACACCCAAAAATAAACACAAAAAGTTCCCTGCAGAAGAGCAGGAGGCAAGTAGCTACCCACTCCTCCTCAACTTCCCTTTCCTCTAAACTTAGAGGATGCTCCCTAAAGCTGCAGCAGCTGTTGAAAAGTCTATCTATGTTCAGTAAGCAGCTCAGAGTCCTATACATAAGATAAATTGAAACTGATAAAGAAATCAATGAAGAAGCTAGGTGAAAGGGAAGGAAAGGAAAAATCCAGAGGCAAGAAGAGACAGGCAAGGTAATAGGGGACAGTAGGTTGCAGACTGAAGGAGTTACGTTTAAGTAAAAAAGTAGACTGGAGACAAAGCAATGGAAAAAAGAAAAAAAGGAAAGAACAAAAGGGCAAGTTACACCAAAGGTCCCTCAGAGATCTCCAAACCACCCACCAGGGAAGGAACTTACCAACCCACCCACTCCAGGGTAAATGCCCCTCATACTTACACGTTTACCTGACCTGGCAGGCAGAATATCCCATTTCTACAATGATGGCATCCCCCATTCCTCATATGCTAGGTAAAGCATACCATTTCCACACTAAGTGAGGGAGTTCCAGCACTTCCACCTCCCTTCCCCAAAGACTGGAGGTAACACTTATGCAACTAAGACCCTTGAGATCTCAAACCAAAAAGGAAAAGTTTAAAGTACTCTAGAGCTGGTGTTTCCTCACCTTTGAGCCTGAGGTTTTTGGTACTTACTTGCAATCACCACCACCACAATGGCACCAATCACTCCCATCATGATCATCATCTGGAGAAAAAGATTGTCCAAGAGCAATACTCAGAACAGACTGACAAATTCACATCCTTCCTGACAGCCAGGGAACATAAGCCAGGCCCTGAAGGCGTGACAGCCAAGGCCTCAAAGCCTTCCCACTGTGAAAGAATCTTAAGCATTTGAAATTGTTACTAAGCCCCAGCTACACTTGCAAAGCCCTGCAGGAGAGGAGCAGCCCAGTTCCCTGATGAAGACCATGGCCCTAGGAAACTCACCTTGCAGTTCTTCCACCAGTACTTCCTTTTGAGTTTTGCTGCGCTACTTTCAAATATTGAGGCACCAGCCTGAAGTGCATCTGCCCGATTATCCAGCTCTGACAGCTTCTCGTCTCGTTCCAGCACCTTGTCTACATTTACACACATTATATCAACCACCTGCAGGAGAAAGAAGGGTAGGAGCAGTTATACTGGTAAAGACAGCTGAAAACGTAAGAGGAGTAACTTAGCCAATAACTGACGTTGCAATACTAACAAAAAACATAAACAAGGCGGGGGGGGAAGATCAGGGTAAGAAAGAAGTCGTTTCAAGTCACTGCCTATTTTGAAATGAAAAAAAAAACCAAACCCGAGACTCACTGTTAAAATATCAGTTCAAGTACACTTCAGCCAGGTCCTCAGCCTCACATTCTCGTCTGCTTTTAAGAGCTCTCCATTCCAGCAGCACGCCAAAGCCACCCTACTCATGAGAGGAGTCATATGCTCACTCCCCGAGAGCTGCAAAATTAACTTATGAGCTTCATGTTGCTGCCCCGGTGAGGCACAAAGGCGCTAGTGCGCGTCAGCAGCCAAGCCACTGACATTGATCCCGGGAAGCCACGCCAGGATTCCCCCACATCACTGCTCATGCTGTTCCCTTGAAGCCCGCAGGGATTAAGAGCTGTCCTGGATGCTGTACAGCTTTATTTCCATAAGAGATGCACGATAACAAGGTAACAAAAAAAAAAATTCTAACAAACCTGGTCCGTGGAAGTCGTATCTGGAATTAAGCAGTTTTAAACATAAAACAATCTCTCCTCCAGCCTCTTTAATAGGTTTGCCACCCTATTTTTGAGTATTGAGCATTAATTAATTTCTGGCATTGGCATGACAAACGGAGCCACAGACACTGGTCAAGAACATCGCTGCTGCAGAGCAGTGGGAGAAGAGTCCAGGCATCCCTCAGGGAAGCCAGCAGGGCTGGCAGAGCTACTGACCTCCTGCACCTGGGCCTGCGTCTGCTGCAGGCGGCGATTGCTGCTCAGATTGGGGGGAGCCCCGGGGGGACCCCCACCGGGGGCTGCCCCTTCGGGAGCTCCTCCTTCGGGAGCCCCTCCTTCGGGAGCCCCGGGAGCAGGCTGCTGAGCTGGATCAGACCTACGGAACACACACATGAGCGAAGACAAAACTCAGCCGCTCCAGAGAGAACCCCCCCAAATCCACACGAACCCGTGTCCCCAGGCTGCAGCAGTGCTGGCAGCAGCCTCGGGAGCCCGCAGCCTCCCTGGATGCCCCCGGACCGGGAGGAGGCGGGATCGTGGGAGAGCCCGAAGCAGAGGCAAGCCCAGGGGGGCAGCGGGAATAGAACCAGCTCCTTATCAAAGGAGCTTGCGGGTGCGGCCGCGCCAAGCACTGCGGTCTCCCGGGGGGAACAGCGGCCTGGCCGCATGGAGGTGACCAGGAGACAGGGAAGGAAAGTGGGGGAAGAGGGACAGGGAGGCAGCGCGGGGGCACTCCGGGAGGGCCACGACAGCCACCGGGCTGGGCGCAGCGGTGGCCGCAGGCCAGGCTAGCTCCAGCTGGGGTCCCACACATCACCGGTGGGGCACAGCCCACACACCCACTCACCCACGCAGGGAAGCAGGGGGAAGCAGGACCGCCCGGGGGCGGTGTGGGCAGCCCTGCCTGCGGCTGCTGCAATGCGCCACCCGACCCCACAGCTGCCAGCCAGGACACGAGCTCTGCACTGACCCCACTCCCTCACGGTCCAGCCACCACCCCCGCGCCGTGCCGTGCCCCCCGCAGCTCGCCCACGGCCGGTCGGGCGGACACTCACATGGCCGGGCCGGACAGAACCGCGGGGCACCGAACACGGAGCTTCGCATAGACAGCCCCGGGAGCCCCGGGACCCCCCAGTTATAACAGATGGGGCCCCGCCCACAGAGCCAGCAGCCAATCAAAAGTTGTTTCGCCGGCAGAGGCAGCACAGCACCGCCCCTGGGTTCCTCCTCAGCCAATCAGCGCTCCGCGCCCTGCGGAAACGGCCACAATGTTAGCTCCGCCCCCACCCCGCCGGGGACAAGCCCCGCCCCGCAGTGGGGCTGCCCAATGGGAGCCGGGCCCTGCGCCCCGCCCCCGCCATGGCCCCGCCCCCTGCGGGGGTCCCGGGGTGCCCGGGCCGGGCGTGCCCGGCGCTCCCTCCGCCCCACCGGGCCGGGGGCTCGCAGGGCCCCGGTCTCGATCCACGGCCCTGCTGCTGGGCCCTCCGCCCCCGACAGCCCTAAGCGGGTCTGCCGCGCTCCGTGTAGGTCACGCAGGGTCTGATCGTCGTTACCTGCCCTGTTCAGCTTTCCTCTTGGAGCGCAGCCCGGCTGGCGCCGTTGTGGTGGGGACTGCGGAGCGCTCCCGAAATCCCACCTCCGCAGTGTGTCTGTTGGCTCTGGTTAAGCCGCTGTCCTTGCAATTAAGAGATGGTGTCGCTGGCCCACTTCCACCATACAGCACGGCACGAAAGCGAACCTGAACAAGTCTCGCCCGAGCTTCTGCAGCCTGCTGGGAGAAATGAGGCTCCCACAGCAGCCCCAGGAACAGCAATGTGTTTGGGGTTTTTCCATCTAAAGATCTAGAGAAGCCTGCTGGATCAGAACGGGAGATTCTTCAATTCAGGACAAAAAAGGGGGCAGGAGTGTACTGGAGCAAGAAGACTCTTCATGCAGAATTTTGTCTGGTGAGTAGAGTGACAAGCGTGGGCTCACACCTACTCTTCCTTTTCCTTCCATAAGGTGATACAGGACATTCATAGAAGTTTTGTGTGTCCGATCCCATAGCTTATTAGGTGCACAAGACAGATATGTTACAAATTACAGCATGGTAACTAGAAGATCATGGTTACAAGGTGAAGATGTAATGCAGCGTTGTGACTTAGAGACAGGTGATTTGCAGATGGGAGCAGAACTAGCACTGACCTCAGAACTCAGGGTTTTTAAACTCTGCCTTCAGACAGAAGGGACAAGTTGAGGAAGAAGTTTCTGTAGCCTGGCAGCCTTTCCACTGCAGTCTGAGGACCATTCCAATAACCACTACAAATAAGTGAAGTTTGAGCTTATGGAATTAGTGGCCACAGAGCTCTTGCCAGGCTGGTGCTTAGGGATTAAGAGATGACAAAGGGTACAAGATACTTTTTCTGATACTCCTCCAGTTTCCGACATTTTCAGTCAAGGATTTGCTATACCTGCTCAGTCTCCACTTGGATCTGTGCATGCTTCCTGAATCCAGAACACCTTTTGGCAAGTCCCACAGGTCTGCCACCCTGCTCCTGAGAATGTGGACTTCAGCTGTTAAAACAGAGAGTGTGCCTTCACTTTCCTCAGGCTCAGACCTAAAGGAAGTTCTTTCCGTTCATTCCTTGCCACTTCCAACCAAATGCTCTCGGAGACAGAGCAGCCTTGCTCTGTGGCAAGATACATCAAGTCAGCAGGTAACTCACCAATTACTTAGCAGCTAAATTAATGACTAAGCAAATGCCTGCTCATCGTATGGATTTTTCCCAAGCGTACAGTAGTGTGATGTTGGACTAGAGGGATGCCAGCTGTGACTTACCGTAACACCTCCTCTAAAGGAACTGGCAACAATATGGAAACAATTAGAAACAAGAGTTTTCAAAAACATTTAAATACCTGAATTACTTTTGCAAATCCTGCCTAAATTATAAACAAAAGGCCATTTGGTCATTAAGTGTCACTAGTAGGGGATCAAGTCATCATGAGTGTGGAATGAGACAAATCTCATTCTTAAGACAAGTTTTGATGCATTTCAACTAACATTTGGATCATTCACACTTAATCACAGACAAGTGGAGGGCAAGGGGAAAAGCAGTGAGCAGGAAGACATACTGGCAGGACCTCGTGGCACTAATTTGAAAAATTTGGCTATGAGGAAAAATCTAAGCTGGAGAGTACTGGAATTGTCATGTTAGATGTGAGAACCTGTGGCTCAGAGACTGAAAGGATGCTAGAAACCTGGCCAAAAAAACAGAGGACCAGAGGGTCAAGTTCGGGGATGCAGGCTGGAACAGACGGCTGCAAGAAGTCTGTCAGAAATGACTGAGGGGGCACAGAGGAGCTCAGGCCTGGAGCAGCAGCAGGACCTTGAGGATAGAAATACACAGCAAAGATTGTAGAAAGCACTGGGAACTCAGCTGTGTGAGAACTGGCTTTATTCTGACTGCAATGCCGCAAAACTACACTCCACATGCTGAAGCCACTGCTGTTCCCTAGCGGTGCTTTCCGGTGCGATTGAAGCGCTTGTACAAGTACCGGATCCTCTTGTTCAGTTTGTGATAGTCCTCTACAAACATCCGATCGCCCACCATCTGCTTCTTGCGGATGCACCTCTGCAGCTCGTTCCCCCGCCAGCCTCGCAGCCAAGTGGGCCCCATGATGAGATTCTTCGGGTGGATCTGGAAGCCGCCTGAGAACAGGGGAGCAGAGACAGATGAAGCCAGCCACTGGAGAAGGCTGTTCCCAGGGCGGCTGGCCCAGATCCTCCCCGCCCTGTCGCTGCTGGCAGAGGCGCCAGCCCTCAGGAGGGTCCAGCCTCCCTTCCCTCCCGCCCCGGGGCCACAGCGCCGGGGAGATGCGGGCATGGTGTGTGTCTTACCCAGGATCCCCACGTTATCATACACCCCGAATAAGGCCCGCTTCTTCGTCCACCGATCCACCGGCTTGCGCTTGGGCGGCTCCTTGATGCGGATGGGCCGGNGGGACGGGAAGGGAAGGGACGGGAAGAGCGGCGCTGCCGCCGGGCCGCCCCTTCCGCCGGGGAACGCAGGGACGCGCGGGTGACGTCGCGCCAACGGTCGGGAGGGCAGGGGAGCCGGCGATTGGGCGAGGGGCCGGCGCGCGG
>VZRS01010788.1:0-33756 GCA_013398055.1 Ifrita kowaldi | reverse complement strand
AGCGCGGCCCGCGCGCGCTGTTTTGAGCGCCCGGGGCCGTGCGGGACTGTGGCGGCCATGGCGGCGGTCCCGGAGTTCCACCTGCCCCTCGCCCCCGCCGATCTGCTGCGGGATGACGGCCCCGGGCGCTACGTGGTGCAGGAGGTACTGTCCGCCCACAAGCTGCCGCCCGCACTCGCAGGTAAGGTGTCCCCACACCCTCCTCCCGAACGGGCCCGGTCCTGCCGCCGGCTCATGGCCATCCCCCTCGTCTCTCTCCGTGTTTTCCCGCAGCTTTCCGGGCCGCCTTCCGTGCGCGGGGCGCGCTGGCCGTGCTGCAGCACTTCGACTGCGTGTACAGCGTGCTGCAGTGAGTACGGGGCAGGGAGGGGGCGGAGGGGCGGGCGCTCGCCCCTCTGCCAGGCGCTCTTTGCTCGCCGCCCTTACGCCCTGTGTTTGCCCCGCAGCCACTTCCGAACCGTGGGCACGGCTGTCAAGGAGGACGCCCTGGAGCTGATGAAGCACGGTGGGTACCCGCTGTTTCCGGCCGCCGCAGCACTAACGGAGATGTTGTTTTCCCTTGGCAGCTCAATGATGATATAAAGGCTAATGTGACTCGGCCAGCTGGGCTGCACCCTCAGCCCGCTCCTGTCATACGGGTCTGTAATCTTGGTGGACGATGCTGAGTTGTGCATGTTCGCTGTAAGGGCAGACCGACAGAAAATCCTCTTGCCCATGTCCCTGGAAAATACATCTGTAGGATGTATCAGCTCAGAGCGAGTGTTTCTCTGAGCTGACAAAGGGCTGTGGGGATAGGACAAGACAGCGCGCCCAAGGTTTGCGTTGCAGGGGGCAGCCCGTGTTACAGCTGGTGAGATGTGAGCACACATCTTTGGTAATCTGATGGCTGCTCTAAGCGTCCAAAAGAGAGGATGGCTGAGGGACCTGGCAAGGAGTGCTCATGACTTTCTGCTTCTCCTCAGTGGTCTCCCATCATTCCAATGAACTTCCTGCTATCTTGAACGACTCTGGGCTGAGCCATGCAGACCGTGCTGCTCACCTCAATGCTCTTAAGATGAACTGCTATTTGCTGACTGGTCTGATGAATGCCTTTGAAATGGAAAGCTGCAAGAACAGTTGTTTGGAGGCAGATCCTGGTAGGAAGGTAGGTGAGGGGGCTGGGGGAAAGGTGATAAAAGTCAGAATAAAATTTTAAGCTTGCTGAACTCTGTGGTATCTGTCAGATGTTACAGCTGGGTTTATATAAACATAATGCCAGCAAGAGCAGTGCATGATGTGGAGCACTGGTGCTTCTGTGAAACTGTGCATGGAAAACAGCTAAAGGGACAATTGTGTGTCTAAACATCAGCAGGGACTTGGATACCTAGGCCTTTCTATCTCACTCTTCAATTTCTGGCTGGAACTTAGTGTGCCAGTATTTTCTGAAGATTTCCTTTCTGTGGGCAGAGATGATGGCAGTGGATGCAGGTAGAATCCTTAAACCACTCAAGGCACTGGTGCTGGCTTGAGCTGAGAGGGAAGAATTGGGGAAAAAAAGCCCGCTGTGATCTCACACATCTCACTGTGTGTCTCTTAATGCTGTAGAATTTAGCAGACTTTTTATATTTTGAAGGAAGCAGGGTAATAATGGGGTTTTGTGTGTTCTGAAGTTGCTGATGTATCTCACTGTGTAATCTCCTTTCTAGAACAGGAAGAACCATGCCAAGACTTCTGGATCCTTGTGGGAAGAGGAGAGGGAGCCGCTCTTACGGCTCCTTACACAGCTGCTGCAGCTGGATCTCCGTCAGCTTTGGGGTCATTTAGCAGTGGAAGAAGAGTTTGTCAGGTATGGGTTGGAGCAGATGTATGTGTGGAATGAGTGACCAGTTCTGAGGGATAAAAGGTTAAATTATAAATCTACCAGTGAGGTGGTTGTGCCGGTTTGGCCAAAATCTAGCAATATATTCTCTGAGAGAAAACCAGGTTACAACCACCCTTCCCCCCACCAGGTTCGGGAAAAAAAGATATTTTCCTCAAAGGAAAGTGAAAGAGCTAAAAACTATTTATTTAACAAACACACAAGAAAAAAAGGATAATAATGCTAAATAATGAAATCTCTCGCCGTAGAGAGAAATCTGGGAAGATTTCAGAATCCTGCTGTAGGTGTGGTCTCTCTCCTCCTCGGACCTGGGTTGGTGAGGGCCCACCCCCTCGGGCCTCGGGGAAAATTCTCCCGATGTGTTCTGATGTTGTTGAAACAGTCCAGAAGAGAAGAAGGGGAAAAAAAACAACCAAAGTCCCAGGAAACAAAGTTCAGCTTTCCATCTCACACCGGAGAGAGGGGCAAGGAAAAAAAACTGGCTGAAGAAGCAAGCAGGATGCTCCCCCCGTGCTACCGCAGCCAGAGCACGCAGAGGAGCGTATCTCCATGTCCTTGAGACACTGCTTTGAAAAGTTTGCTTGGTCCTTTTTTTTTCTTCCCTCTCAAGCTCAGTTTAAAGGCACAGAAAAGGCACAAAATTAAGTGTTTGGCATAAAGCCGTGATAGGGGATATACATGATGGAGTCACCCCAAGACAGTGGTATTACAGCCCTCTGTGGGGTGCAGCTCATTGGGAAACTGAGGAAACAGCTGGAGGCAAAAGCAGTGTATATAGGAACCACTTCCTTTCCTCACGTAGGCCTTAAAAATTCAGATGTTTGTTAATTTTAGAGGATACTGGAGAATCTCTCCAATAGAAATGTGTGGTGTGCTAGAATGATGTTTGTGCAAGTTGTGATAGTGAGGTTTGCTGTCTGCCTTCTGTGGTTTTAGCTTAATGACAGGGAACTGCTACCGTATCCTGGAGAATCCAAGTATCGGCCTTCAGAGGTACCGGCTCACGCGGGAAGCTGTGACACATCTGCTTGCTGCAGCTCTGGTTCACTGTGACCACATGTTCAGTGAGTTCCTGCTCTTGTGCCTTTTTCCTGAAGCCATTCCCAGTTACTTTCCCTGACTTCTTTCTTCCTTGTCACGTGTGACAGGTGCCACTCTGAAGATCACACAGATGCTGCAGCACTTTGAGCATGTAGCCCCAGTGTTTGCACAGGCTGTGAGCCTCTGGGCTAAAGAGTACGGTCTGAAAAGCTTGGTGGGTGAATTGCTAAGGTGAGAGAAATACCTGGAGGCTTGTCGTTCTGTCTCTAGCAACTTGAGACACCCCATTCCTTGTCTCATCTTTCTGTGCAGGGAAATTGGACAGAAATGTCCCCAGGATTTGGCTCGTGAGGCTTCTGGAGTCAAGGGTTATGCTACCTTTATAAGTGAACTGGCTGAACAGATTCCAGCTCTGGTGCTCTCCAACATGAGTGTTCTCCTGCCTCACTTGGATGGGGAGGTACGTTTCTGCAAAGTCACCTGTCCAGAAAAGTCAAATGGTAGAGATGCTGCTACCAGTTTTTCTGTCTGAAAACAGAACCTCTTTCATAGAGCTCAAGTAACCAAAACCTGCTGTATGGAATAGGTTCTGCCCTTACCTAAAAGATGCAAAGGGAACAGAAACCATGACATCATCTTCTGTCTGGTTGTCACTATCAGATGTCAGAGAACAGGAGACTGCCTGCTTGTCTGAGGTCCCAGCTGTTGTCCCCTGTTCTTCAGCATTTAATGAGTTTGTCATTGTCTTACCTTTTCTTAACCTGCTGTAAGTGTTTCTCGTGTCAGTTCTTGGCTTCCATGAACCTACCTGGATAGCAGGGTTTGGGTTGGAAGGGACCTTAACACCTCTGCCATGGGCAGGGACACCTTCCACTAGACCAGGTTGCTCAAAGCCCCATCCAGCCTGGCCTTGAACAGTTCCAGGGATGGGGCATCCACAGCTTCTCTGGGCAACCTGTTCAAGTATCTCACCACACTCTCAGTAAAGAATTTCTTCCTAATATCTAATCTAGACCTACCTTCACTCTGAAGCCATTCTCTCTTGTCCTATCACTGCATACCCTGGTAAAAAGTCCCTCTCCAGCTCTCTCATGGCTCCCTTAGGTACTGGAAGGTGCCTTTCCAGAGCCTTCTCTTCTGCAGGCTGAACAAGACCAACTCTCAGCCTGTCTTCATAGCAAAAGTTACTCTGTCTTGCAGGCACAGCTATGTTCACCCAAGCTTAATNGAATTGCTAAGGTGAGAGAAATACCTGGAGGCTTGTCGTTCTGTCTCTAGCAACTTGAGACACCCCATTCCTTGTCTCATCTTTCTGTGCAGGGAAATTGGACAGAAATGTCCCCAGGATTTGGCTCGTGAGGCTTCTGGAGTCAAGGGTTATGCTACCTTTATAAGTGAACTGGCTGAACAGATTCCAGCTCTGGTGCTCTCCAACATGAGTGTTCTCCTGCCTCACTTGGATGGGGAGGTACGTTTCTGCAAAGTCACCTGTCCAGAAAAGTCAAATGGTAGAGATGCTGCTACCAGTTTTTCTGTCTGAAAACAGAACCTCTTTCATAGAGCTCAAGTAACCAAAACCTGCTGTATGGAATAGGTTCTGCCCTTACCTAAAAGATGCAAAGGGAACAGAAACCATGACATCATCTTCTGTCTGGTTGTCACTATCAGATGTCAGAGAACAGGAGACTGCCTGCTTGTCTGAGGTCCCAGCTGTTGTCCCCTGTTCTTCAGCATTTAATGAGTTTGTCATTGTCTTACCTTTTCTTTACCTACTGTAAGTGTTTCTCATGTCAATTTTTGGCTTCCATGAACCTACCTGGATAGCAGGGTTTGGGTTGGAAGGGACCTTAACACCTCTGCCATGGGCAGGGACACCTTCCACTAGACCAGGTTGCTCAAAGCCCCATCCAGCCTGGCCTTGAACAGTTCCAGGGATGGGGCATCCACAGCTTCTCTGGGCAACCTGTTCAAGTATCTCACCACACTCTCAGTAAAGAATTTCTTCCTAATATCTAATCTAGACCTACCTTCACTCTGAAGCCATTCTCTCTTGTCCTATCACTGCATACCCTGGTAAAAAGTCCCTCTCCAGCTCTCTCATGGCTCCCTTAGGTACTGGAAGGTGCCTTTCCAGAGCCTTCTCTTCTGCAGGCTGAACAAGACCAACTCTCAGCCTGTCTTCATAGCAAAAGTTACTCTGTCTTGCAGGCACAGCTATGTTCACCCAAGCTTAATACAATGTCCATACTGAAAAAATTCACTTAGGGCTGGAGCCTGGGCCTTGGAAGGCCCAAACTCTGGGCATATCAAGTCATGTCTTTTTGTCTGCTCCTAGTTCAACAAGTCCTGTCTTGGCAGAGTTACACGATGCGAAATGCCATTCTGGCAGCTATGGCAGAAGTGCTGGTGCAGGTGCTGAAAGGTGACCAGCTGGAGGAAGCTGCCCGTGCTACTCGGGACAAGTTCCTGGCTGTGCTGCAGGCCCACATGTGTGACGTCCATAGCTTTGTGCGCAGCCGCGTGCTGCAGCTCTTCACTCGAATCGTTCAGTGCAAGGCAAGTCTGTGCTGGGGAAATGGTGTTGCCTCAGTCATCCCTTCCCCTCTTGTGTGTTCTAAAGGAATTCCTGCTTTTTGTTTGAAGGGATTGAAGTTTTAACAGAGAAAGGTATTGTCCCTGTGTACTGTGGTGTCTGCAGTTTCTTCCAAGAGACCAAAGATTCCAGGGGTGGGGGAACAAGGGGGTGGAAATTAAAAGCTGCTCTTTGTTACTGGGACAAACTAGAAGAAAGGGCACAGCATACAGCCTCTTTTCACACACTGATATGGGAAAACATCACAAATAACAGATGTTCTAAGACTCAACTCAACAGGATCCTGGATAACCTAAGTCCTTGCTTTCAATGGAGGCTGGACCAGAATATATCCAGAGGTCTTTTGAGCCCTAGACTTTTCTGTAAATCTACAATCTGTGCCTTTTAGTACATGAATATGTCTGCAGTAAACTTTTCCCAAGTCTCTGAGCCTCCTTGATAACTTTATCTATGCTCTTGTTGTGTGCTAGGCCCTGCCTTTGGCTCAGTTTCAGTCTGTGGTGTCGCTGGCTGTTGGGCGGCTCAAAGACAAATCTGTCATAGTGGTTAAAAATGCAATCCAGCTCCTGGCTGCGTTTTTGTCCAACAATCCCTTCTCCAGCAAGGTAATTCCAGTTAATATGGTGGATATATTAGATGTCTGTTTGCAGGCTGAATGTCTGCAGTCTGCTATGGCTAGGGCAGTAGCATATCTGTGTCTTGTGGGAGGAACAATGTAGCCTTGGACTCTGCAGGTGGGAGCTTTCCGGTTTCCCCAGGTTGAGATCTTGCTTTCTTTGGCTCATCCCTCTCTTGGTGTAATTCACAGCTATGCTGAAGACCAGGAGGGATGTAATTGACTGAGGTAAAAACCTGCAGCAGTTTTATTTGAATCCACTGTGGCATCTCTCTCCTTAAGATCAGGATTAGTTTTTTAGAATCTTCTTCATGAATCTGCAGCTCTTTGTGTTTAGCTGCACCTTCTCCTGAGTTTCTGAGCCTTAGACTGGCAACTTAGAGCAGTTCTCATTCTAGGATCAGGGGCAGAGTCTACTATTCCAGTTTTCCAAATCAGGGTTATCTATGGGGATTGACAACTAAAGCAGGGAGTGGAAGAGAGAGAATTCTGGCATTTCAGGAAAAAGGGGATAACTAACATATTTCTTCTCTTGCTGACATCTTCAGCTAAACTGGACTGACTTGGAAGCGCCACTGAAGAAAGAAGCGCAGAAACTGCAAGAAATGAGGGATCGTAGGAGACCCACAGCAGGTACTTTCCTTTCTTCCTCTTTCTACTTTCTAGGACAGTCCAGAATTTATTTTTCCTCATATTAAGTTTGCTCCCAGGTTGTGACAGCTTTTGTCTCAGATCTTACCTGTGTGAGATGGTGAGACCAGATAACTGGGATTAAACTCACAACAGTTTTCCTTATGGTGGTGTTATAAAAGGATCATATTAATGTCCATGCCTAAATCAACAGTCCTTATAGCTATATGTCCTATTTTCAGGGTAAGAACTGGAAGTGTCTATGAACACCCTCCCAGGTTTCTCTTTTCTACTGCTCCAGGACTGCTAGAGTCATGATTTTGGTCAGATATTATTTAAACTTGATTTGTAGGCAGTATCAAGTCCAAGACTCCTTTTGTTTTCTACCTTCAGTGGTTTCTTTTTCTTTCTTTTTTTTTTCTTTTTTTTTAATGTCAGAGTTCTTGTCTTATTCTTATGGCAGTCTGGGTGAGATCAGCAATGGGAATAGTGCCTGCCTGGGGAGGGAGTAGGGGAAGTAGAATTCCTGAGTTCCAGATGAGTTTTTCCATTCCATTAAAGGTGTCACCTGAGTCTGTGTTCTTCATTCCTTCTGATTTTTAAGTAGCTCCGGTGATTGCCCCAGAGGAAGAGTGGGAAGCAATGCTACCAGAAGTTAGGGCTGCCACACAGCAGCTCTTTCAACCACTGGAGGAAGGGGAAGAGGATGAGCTGGAAGTTGAAGAAACAGTGGAGAGTACAGTGGAGCAAATCACTGGGCTGTTGAAGAAGCTGAATTACAAGTAAGAAGGCTCTGCAGTTTGACAGTGTTTATCCCAAGGGGTGATTTCCAGTAACATTACTCTATAGGAAGAGATTGACGTGGGCACCTAGCACAAGATGCTGGTAGGAGCTGCTTTCCCAGGTGTTCAGGGCAAAGTTGGATGGTTTCCCTTATGTTCTGCTCTGATGTGTTGCTGATACTCTCTTGGGCAATGTCATTGTCCAGGAGTGCAGCCCGCCTTACGCAGAAGGCCCTGTGTCGCTTCCAAGGGAAGGAACCTTTCAATGGCCCTGGGGAGGAAAACGAGGAGGCAACAATCCTGGGTGTTCTGAAGAGACTTTACACAGGTAACCATATCACTCTGTTCCCTAAGTCCAGGGTAATGCCAGAGCCAGACTAAAACTGTCTGTAATGTTCTGTCCCTCCTTCTGAGCTGTGGGGCTCAGTCTGTGTGTACTTGACAGCTCACAGAGCTGCAGCATCTCTGGATTGTTTGCTCGTCTAGTACCTTGGCATTTTAGCTGGATCATATTGATCTTAATTTCTGGCTGGAACAGTTCCATGATCCCAGTAGAAGTGCATTTCTGGTGCTTTAATTTACATAATTAAATTTTGGGGGAGTGAAGCCAGTGTTGCCACTCACACCCTTCTGTCCTGTCTGAATTTGTCAGGAGTTCTACTTCCTGAACAGGTGGTGGCACATAATGCTTACCCTTAGCAGCCTTGACCAAGTATCTGGTTCAAGCAAAGTCTTGGTTATCTGAGGCCTGAGCCTCTGGGTGTATTTTCAAGACTTCACATACTTTGTTTGCTGTTTATTTCAGCATAAGGTTGCTTAGCCAATCACCTTGAGTACATTTCTGTTGGAAGTCTATTGTCTAAAAATCTTAACTTTGTCAACTCTCCACACTTGCACAAACTTTGTTCAGGAGTAGTAGTGTTTGCCTTCTCCCTGGTTCTCTTTTAGGGCCCTCATCTATCTTTGGGGAATTATCAAGTTCAGATTAACCCCATCAGCATTTTAATGGAGCTTACCCCAACTGGACCATGCCTTTCTATACCCTTATACTAAGCTGGCATGTCTCTGGAGCATCACTCTGTAGTACTGGAACTTGCTCCACAGCCTGCTGAGATTTTGTAGCTAGGTCTGATGGCAGAATTTGGATTTTTGTATCCTGGCTCTCGGAAGGTGTCACTGTGGCATGGGGAGAGGAGGGTTAAAATGCCCTGAACTGCCTGTTTCTCTTGCATCTTCAGTACTGCTCACAAACAAATGTGCTGTATAGGTTCATGCCCAGGTGAGAACAGTGAGGATCCTCCACATGACACCAGCAGTGATAAGATTGAAGAAGTTGTACAGGAAGAGCAGCCTCCAACAGAGCTGGTCAAGCAGGAGATGTTGGTGCAATACCTGCAAGATGCTTACAACTTCTCAGTGAAAATCACAGAAGCTCTGAACCTGATCAGCAAGATGATGTACGAAAACTCTGTCTCAGGTATGTCAAATGACCATGGGGCCCTTTTTTTTCCCCATTCAGCATTTCTAGATCTTTCCCCTTGCTTGAGAGAAGATGTTGGAGTGGTGGAGCTCCAGGGGAAGGAGAAAAGATTGAAGGGGCTGCTCTTCATTGAATAGATGTCATAGATACTTCCAGGATATTGGAAAAGCAAGCACCATCTAAATGGGTGTCATGAAGGGGTTGAATAGGGCATGAACAGGCTTTTTAGGAGTCCATTTTTTTAAATATCAGGGTTGAAAAAGGTTTTTTTAAATGTTTAAAAGCTGTTTTTAAAAACATTTGTTTTTAAAACAACAGTGTTAAAAACATTTGAAATAAAATGTTTTTGAACTTTTTGAAATGATAAAAACCAGCCAGGTGACCAAAGTGAGTTCACTTGTGGAAGCTACCCTGCCTCCTGTGGGGAGGGATGTATGTTCATCATCTCAGCTGAGGTTCTCCCAAAGCAAGGTGGCCAGAGAAGCTGGGTTTGGTTACGTGCTCAATGTGCTGACACAGCTTCAGGTGTTATGCTGGCCACAAGAGGACTAAGCAGCTGGTCTCACCTTTCCTCAAACTTTATTCTGTAGTTTAACATGAGCCTGATCAACAGGTTCTGTGGCCTGGTTCTCTTCAGTGCTGTAGAGAAAGGTGGTGATGAGAAGGCCTTTGAGTTAATTCAGCTGTTCATATTTAATATTAGAACTACTGTAATCACACTTTTTTGCAGTGGTTATCAGAAATTGGCATTTCCAAGGGATGAGGGGCACAACTCCCTCTCCCATCCTCTCCAGCACATCCACTTGCACAGATCTGGGGTATGGATGGGTGTGGGCATTGCAGTGCCCCGGGCTTCATGCAAACACTTCTGAAGCTTCATCTCTGTTGAGGGCTCATGTTACTTGTGATAAGCATGTGGGCTTCCCCAGCAAGGTTTGGTGTCATTAGCTATTTGCACATGCAAAAATGAACTCCTGGGTTCAGTGTCTTTACAGGTCCTTTGAAGTTCAAGGCCAAGAAAGTGCCCTACCTGATACTTAAACACCTGGGGTTTGATTGTGGGGGTGTTTTTTTTATGGATGCATGAATTCTAATAACTTTTCATCTCCCTGTTGTCCTGTGCTGTAGTGTAAGGAAGGCAAATTCAGTGTCTGAAGAGCAGAAGTGTTTTGAGATATTGTCTCCATTTGGAGAGAGTATGCTGCTGAGTGAGGGACTGGTCCTAGGGGATGTGTGTGCTCAGATTTAGCCTTTTTTAATTAAAGATTTAATATTTGAAGATATAACTTTTTTTCTGTTGCAAATGTTTGTATTCTGATGTGACTGGGGGCAGGGAAAGCATACCAGCTTGCCTGATAGATGTTCTTAACTCTGATTTTAAGTTGGGGCTTTTACTGGTAAAAGCTCTTACTGAACCGGAGGTCAGACTCTATGAGTTGTTTGCTGTACAGCTTCTCTGATCACTGCTGTGGATATCTTGTGATGCTGTCTGTCTTAATGGTCTTTTCTTGCCTTGTGAGCAGAAGACTGGGCAGTGTAGTCTAGTCTACTAGTCAGGAGTAGTCAAGCTGGAACTAAACACAGTATTCCTTACCCCATTTTGTACATCAAATAGCTTAGTTCCTCTGGTTATAGAATTGCACTAGGGCTTATATTCAGCTGTCTGCTGTGACTATGAGATCTTTTTTCCCAAAGCTACTGTTTCCCAGAAGAGAATTTCGTTCTTTATCAAAGATAAGTCTCTCTGCTCTTTCCCTAACTGTATCACATTGGATTTAGCTGCAATATTGTTAACTTGTTGTTAATTCTTTTTTTCTGGGACATCTACATCTTTGTACTAGTGATCCCATTCTGACTCAAGCCCTCTGCTGACAGCAGCAGTGATTTCTAGATGCTTGTAGAGCTTGCTGTGAGACCAGTACTGCTGTGAATTTGTTATCATGGCCTCTCTGATGGGAACTGGGGAAGAACCACACTAACTCAATCGTTCTCTCTGCAGTGGTGCAGGAGGCCATCGAGTTCTTTGTGACAGTCTCACAGTTTGGTGTGCCCCAGGCACTGCTTGGAGTCCGCAGGATGCTGCCCCTCATATGGTCAAAGGAGCCTGGAATTAAGGAGGCTGTGCTGAATGCCTACAGACAGCTCTATCTGAGCCCCAGCAAGGACTCAGAGAGGTATGGATCTTCTCAATCACATGGTTGGGTTTTTTTCTCCTTTCCCACCCCCATCCCCTTTCTGCTGTTGGGAATGGGGTATGGACAGGAAGAGAACTAAAAGTTGCCATGCTCCATGCTGAACTGAAATATAAGGTTATTATCTGAGTATCCCAGTCTTCCTGCAGGACCTACTGCTGAGCTTCTGTTCTTGGTTTGTCATAGAGCTCATGTGTAGGAAACTCGTGCAGCAAAACTCCTTGTGAAACCTTGTGAAGGAGATGCTGAGAATTACCTGAAGTTAAACTGTTGTCAGGCACTAATATTTATTTTTCTAATAAATTTCACTTTCATACAAAGCATTGCCTAAATATCTAGGTAGAGTCCCTATCTGATAGGGAGCAAGAGGTGTCAATTACAAATGTTTCTCTTGCCAGCAGGGTTCTTGATTGGCAACAATCAATTTCAGCCTGTTAGGAGTCAACTGTTAATATGGAGTCATGCCATGTCCAAGAGTCTTACATACTTCACTCTCTGTGGGCAAAGTTGTTGGCCAATGTCAAATTGTCCCGTTTTGAGTTTCTTATAACTGTAGCTGTTCATCCTACTGGGATAATAAGAGGAACAGTGTGGTCTAAAGTTGAAGCTATATTTCTGTTACCAAAGCTCAGGGGTTTTTTGCTGACAAGTCATGCATGCTGTGGCCTTAGTCAAGTGTAGGCATTCCACTTCTGATGTACACAACACACTCCCCATTTCTTTATCCTTCACACTATACAAGGTTAGTTATTATTTGGGTGCTTTCACATGTGTTTTTATTTGTATTTTAGTCAGACCAATCTTAAATATTTTTCTAACAAATTTCTACGTGTGTTAGATGGGAGAATGTTGAAGAGTATTTGTTGCTTATCCTTTTTGAGGATTTGGGGGTGGAAGCTGGGAACCACTTGCAAGTTTGTTTCTCCATACTAGAGAGGAGCTGTATCTCCTCTCTGTTGTGACACTTGCCCCTTTTTAGCACTTACCCACTTGTAAATCCTGTTGGATACTCGTGCAATAAGATCAGTGTGATCCCTGGTGAGATGCATCATAACTCACCCTCATTTGTACCATCAGGGCAATAAAGAGCACCTGCTGCTTCTTATTTCTTCCTGATAATATTGCCTGGAGACAGCATTTCTACAGTTTGTGCTCCATCCTCATTTGTTCATAGAGAGATTTTCAGTTTCTTATGTTCTAGGGAGTTGTACTCTGACTTGTGGTTGTGAATAAACTGGGAAGTGACTGCTTAGTGATTCTGATCAGATTTTTGAGCACCAGAAGGAGCACCAGTGCACAAGGCAATGGACTTTTAAGCCCCCATCATGGTCATTGGTACTTGAGCTGGGTGACTTTGAGAACTCAGGCTTGTGGTGGGAGAAGTTTTCCTGATCCTATGGATCAACTCTGTTATTCAATAGATGTTTTCAGCTCTCCCAGTAGGGCAGTAATTGTGACAGTTGCTTTTTCTTTACATTTTCATTTTTTTATTGTTATTTTTCCCCTTTCAAAGGGCCAAGGCCCAGAGCCTGGTGCATTCTCTCTCTCTCATCATGGTGGATGCATCACTGGGAACGATACAGTGCTTAGAGGAAATAGTGAGTATTTGCCTTGAGCTTGGATTGTGTCCGTTTTATTAAAGTGGTAGTCATTGCAGTTTACATCTTTACTTTGAAGTTCATTCTCCTTTGCCTCTCTCTAGTTTTTTAACTGCATTCCTTTTGCAGCTCTCAGAATTTGTGCAGAAAGATGAAATAAGGCCTGCTGTGACCCAGCTGCTTTGGGAGCGATTCACGGAAAAATCTCCATGCTCGGCGCTCGAACGCCGCGCTGCTGTGATGCTGCTGGGGATGATGGCACGGTGAGCCTGGGGCCAGGTCGAAGCCTGGGAGTGGAAGGATGTCCAGGGAGTCAATTTTTATTGAAGAACTGTGGGTGCTGCATCAGCTGACTCTTTGGCTCTAGCTTCAAAAATAGTAACCCTATCATGGGGTAATGAAGGCTGGAACTAAACGTAGTTGTGCTGGGTCTCACCAGCACAGCCTCTGAATGATTGTGATGAGATTATTTTCCCTGTGTTCTGAATGTCCATCCCTTCTCAGAGTTTACAGTGTCACAGCTCTGCAGCTTTGTCTGTGTTTGGATAAGAACAGTGAGAAGTTGCTGAGTAGAGATGTCTGGAGCCTTTAGCATGAAGAAAAATGAATCTGTTTCACTTTCAGAGGGCAAAAAGGTTTTCACTTCCTCAGTTTCCCAGCCCCAGTAACCCTTTGGCATTCAACTTACCTGCTCTTCTTGCTGTTCTTACTTCAGTCCTTCACTAGTCAGAAACAGGCCTGCATAGTGATGATCCTAAAGTTCTTTCACAGGCAGAAAGGGGAACGGGTGGGTATGGATTTGGGATTGGCTTTTTTTGGACAATGTTGGTTTGGCTTGGTTCCCCCAGCAGGGGAAGAAATGGCATATGTCACAAATCCTGAGCTCCTGGACTCTTTTCTGCTTTCCAACATTTTTGTTTTTCCTACCCTTTTAAGTTTTGGTCCTTTCTGATAAGAAAGAAGAATCAAGAATCTTCATTCTTTACAAAGAAGTGTTGATCACTTTGGAGAAACTTGTCTCCTAGTGGAGAGTGGATTATACTGGCTTCTGTGGAATATTGCTTGCTGCTTCTCTAGCTGTATCTTGAGTTGTTGGATGGGTTTTATTTTTTTCCCTCTTACTCAAACCACTCCCTTCCACAAGGCACAAGGAGTATTTCTCTTGGTTATCCATACTTCTGTAAACTTTCAGCAGCACCTCATGTGATAGCCCCATCCCTTCCATTCCACAGAGGGAAGCCAGAGATCACAGGTAGCAACCTGGACATCTTGGTGACAGTGGGGCTGTCTGAGAAGGCATGTGAAGACTACAGGCTGCCTCAAGAAGTATGCAATGCTATTTCCAAGCTTGCCAGTAACCCTAAGGTAAGGCTCTGGGTTTGTTCTTGAGGTCATCCAGAAACAAAGAAAGGGGGAAAATGGTTTGTATGGAAGAAGAGAGAGAGGTAATTAAATTTTTACAGATTTTGAAATTAAGTAGGTTGAGACCATTCAGCAGCACTGTCTGGAAAGCTTAGCACACATCAGTGAACATGTAATAAAAGAATTTTCATTAGGCAACAGGCTGAATTCAATTAGTAAAGAGTTCAGTGCACAAGAAAATATGTTTTCCTTTCAATTCTCTTCTTCAGACTCCCAATTCTAAACTGATTTGTGTTTTCTCAACCATGAAGCCCTTTCCTCTACTGATGTTTTCTGGTGGTGTGATTCTTTTGCCCTCCCTATTAATTGATATTCAGGAGTTGTCAGCTGTACAGCAGAATATAAAACATGAAAGGTTTTCAAACCTGTCCGTGTTGTACTTAGAACAACACAATGGTTGATGGCTTCTTTCCCTGGGAAACAGTTTATACTTTTTAATGCACTTGGAAAAAAGTCTCTGTTTTTTTGATTCAAGCATTTGGGGCACTTCAGTTCAGGAGTTCTACCACAAAAGCAGCCCTCCTTCACAGAGCAGCATCATCCTGTGAGAGCCTCTCCCATTTGGGATGTTGCTGTACAAGCTTCATGAGTTAACACGTATCAGAACATTCTTAAATGTTCTAAAGATGGCTATAGTTCAATTTTTGGTGGACTTAAGTCTGCAGTTAAGCTTGTATGTGAAAAGGGACTGAACTGAAAATATTTGACTGACTGGCAGTAGCTCTTCTTCTCCCCCCACTCATCCTCCCAACCAGAAATTCAGTACAGAGGACAGGATTGTAGTGAATCAGGAATTTTTGTTTCAAGCTACTGAAAGCTGGTAAATCCTCAAGTAAATTCCGTTTTGTTCAAGTATATATTCATCAGGCAGACACGGGTGTGCTGGGACACCTCAGATATTGGCATACTTGGTTTAGTAGTCCTCTAGGTTATCTTATTCCCAACTTAAAATGTGGTGTGACTGATACAGAATATATGCAACAACCTAAGTGTGAGGTGGTCTTGGATCCAGACCTATCCTCTGTTATTTCCACTGATGGTATTTTGCTTTTAAACAAACCCTTATGGTTCTGGAGTACCCCAAGGCAAGTTGACTTATTGTTGATGGCTCTAAGATGCTCCAAAGGTTTCCCTCTTCATTCATTCTGGAGAAGGAGTAAAAAATATCAGATTTTAAATGAATCCTTTTGAGATTTCAAAAGAGTTATTTTGATTTAAGGTGAGATAGTGGAACTGTCTGGGTTGGCCTGGGATCATAATTTGGCCAAGCTTCAAATCCACCCAGTGTTATCACCATGCCATCACAAGTGACAGTAATGCCCCTGCTGCATGTTTAGCTGCAGAGCAGTGCTGGATGTCTCTGCTATGGGCACACAGCAAGGTTAAGTACTGGGAAGGGCATGGGGGGGATCTCATGTGCTGCTTTCATGGGAATAACTCACCTGTTGTCCCTGCAGCCAGCACTGGAGAAGAACAGTGGCCCTTTTCGACTGCCACAGAACCACATGCTCTTTGGTTGCCTGAGTGAGACTGTGAGTAAAGGTGAGCTCAGGGCAGCAGGAGGTTTGGAGGAGATGGGGTTGGGCTGCAAGACCACCTGTGTTGTCACTGGTATGTGTGGGTACATTGCTCCCTCTTCTCATCAGGCTTTGCCCAGCCAAGCAGTCACTGGATCCCCTTCATGGAGGCAGCAGTAATGCTCATCTACCAGCTGGCAGAAGGGGCAGAGGAGATCTGTGCTGACATCCTGCATGTGTGCAGTCAGCAAGCTCTGGAGAAGCTGCAGGAGGCTGATGAGCAGAAAGCTGGTGAGGAGAAAAGCTGATAAAGAAAATCTGTACCTATGGTTTCCAGTGCTGCTTCGGGTGGCCTAGAGTTACTGCAGGAGAACAGAGCTGAGGGGCTGGTGGAGGTGTTGGCATGGGAGAGGGTGCAAGTGCTGTGAAGGAGTGTGTGAAGTGTGGAGATGGGTTATGTGGTGAGGCTTGGCACTACCTGATGGGGAAGAGGTCTAGATTAACACTGAGCTGTGGTAATTTTTCTCCTTTAGATGCAGGGGATTCTCCAAGCAGAGTCTCTGATGGTGCTGGTAGTCTGCCCACATTCCTGTTGCTCCACCTGGTGTCCCTTGTGGGACAGGTGGCACTGCAGCAGGTAGCATATTTGGAAGTGTCAGTGAGTGCAGAGCTACGCAGACGCCGCATGCTCAAAGAGGAGAAGACCAAGAAGCAATCTGACACCAGCACAAAGAAGCAGAGACCCCAGGTGAGAACCAAGGGGTTTTTTACCTATAGGCAGCTCTTGTAGTGTCCCAGCTACAGCAAATTTCTGGAGAATGTAATCCTGAGGTTGCATAAGGTCCAGGGCAATGTGTGCTTCAGGAATAGAAACAGACACATATTGGTTAGGATTGACAGGGAGAGCTGAGGTCCTTGAATGACCCTATTCACTAAAACTCTCACACTGGTCTTGAGTTTTGAAGAGGCAGAGGGGAGGGAGTGAAGGATGATGTCCTCGCCATGCTTATCTTCCTGCTTCAGGCAAACATTTCCTTTACACTCATCACCTCCTTTCTTACCAGAGCAATCTTTTGCAACTGCTGCAGTAGTGGTGAAGAACATCCATTTGTGTCCTGAGTTCTGGAAAAAAAGCTTCCTAGAACCCTGGTCCAGAAGATTTGAGAGTCCTATCTTCTGTTAGGTAGCAATAGTGAAGGTTTAAGAGTAGACTTTCTAATATGATTTGGATGCTACAAATGCCCTGTTTGGTTAGGTCTACCTTGGAATGTTTTCTAGAGTGTAATGAGGCTGACTTTCCTGGGTAAAAACAGAGAAAAATATTGTGTCCCCCTAGGTATCCAGTTGCTATTAGATGCTTTTACTGCTAAGTCCACAGAGAAATTTGTAGTTCACTTCCTCATCCACCTGCTTATCAGTGTCACTACCGCTTTCCACACAGGAGGAGGTTATTATGAGATTTTCAAAAAGGTAGCAGTTGGATACAGATTTGGTCCCCATTGCAATGCCCATGTCTCTTCTTCCCTTGTGTTGCTTTTTCCTTGCTGTAAGGTTTCCCATAATCTTGCTCACAAAACCAGCAATTCAAAGGCTGCTTTGAACTTTTTGCTTTTAGGATTTGAATGTCCCTTAAGTTATTCAGGACTCACGCACTGATGCTGGATGTCTCCTAAGTTTGTCTTACCTTAGTAGTGTCAGTAGTTTAGGCTTTCTTTACATTCTGGGCTCCTCAGTACAAGAGGGACATGGAGCTCCTGGAGCAGGTCCAGTGGAGGGCCATAAAGATGATTAAGGGACTGGAGAATCTCTCTTAGAAGGAAAGGCTGAGGGAGCTGGGCCTCTTAAGCCTGAAGACTGAGAGCGGGACCTCATCAATGTCTGTAAATATTTGAGGAGAGGGTGCCAAGAGGATGGAGCCAGGCTGTTCTTGGTGCTGCTAGGACATGAGGCAATGGGCAGAAACTGATGCACAGGAAGTTCCACCTGAATATTAGGATGAACTTCTTAACTGTGGGGATGACCAAGCACTGGAACAAGTTGCTCAGAGCGGTTGTGGAGTCTCCCTCACTTGAGATGCTCAAGAACCATCTGGACACAATCCTGTGCAATGTGCTCTAGGAAGACCCTGCTGGAGCAGGAAGGCTGGACCTGATGACCCACTGTGGTCCCTTTCCAACCTTACTATGTGATCCTGTGACCAGTGTTCTGTGGCATATGGACTGGCAAATCCTGGACTACCCTTCACAGCTTCATTCAGTTCTTGGGGGAAAGTGGGTTATTAAACTCTGTGTCAGTCTGTTCCCCACTCTAGTTGTGCAGCTGGTAACGTGCTTATACCTCCCACCTGAGAGAAGAGAACTCTGAGAAGGAAGAGGTTATTGTTGCCTGACATCTTTCTTACAGTCTCCTCTCTGCACAGAGCACAGGGAACGAGACCACTATGGAGGAGGAGCTGGGCCTTGTGGGAGCCACGGCTGATGACACCGAGGCTGAGCTCATCCGCAGTATTTGTGAGACAGAGCTTCTAGATGGTAAGTGTGGCTGCCACCAAGGAATACTGGCTCTGCCTGCCTGTGTGAAAGAGCAGGTACAGTGGGTAACAGATCCTGAAGGAGGAAGGTTGTTTCCTTTGGAAGGAATCACTGTCATTTTCCATGGTGTCAGTTTCCATGTGGGCTGTCTGTTTCTTTGCTCTGCCTTTCTGGAGGTGGTTGTTCAGTGGTGAAAGTGAGTCAACCAGTAACTGTAGTTTGCAGCAGCTCTGGGATAAATGGAGTCGTTGTTCTTAAAGCGGGATGCACAAACAGTGCTCTCATGCTCACTGTCTTTATCCCCACCCTAGGTAAGCACCTGTTCTCTGCCTTTGTTCCACTGGTGCTGAAGATCTGCAACAACCCTGGACTCTACAGTGACTCGGCACTGTCAGCTGCCGCAGCCCTCGCTCTTGGCAAATTCTGCATGATCAGGTACTGCTGAGCCATGTCAGAGTTCTTTTCCCAGCCTTCCTAGTACTAAAGCACAAGCAAATGTTGCAATTCCTTTCCCAAAGAAAGAACAAACACAGAAGTGTTCATAGATCACTTTTTTAACCTGTATTTTTTCTTTGCTCTCTGAGAGATGGAATTTTGCTATCTATCCCTTTTTTCCTGTACCCTGTCTTGTTAGTTCTGAGTTCTGTGACTCACACTTGCGTCTGCTGTTCACGATGATGGAGAAGTCCACTCTGCCTGATGTGAGATCCAACCTCATTATTGCAGCAGGAGATCTGGCCATCCGCTTCCCCAACCTGGTGGAGCCTTGGACATCACATCTCTATGCCAGGTAATGCTACACTCATTGTTGGGAGAGGACATGTGATGAAAACCCTGTGGAAAGGTGACACCGGGCCCCCAGAAGGTGAGAATGACCCAAGAAAGCAAATTTGAAGATGTTGGTGCAGGGAGACCAGAGCCCTGGGCTGTGGAATAGGCTGTCATGAGTACCAGTAACTCAGAGACACTCCCTTGCTGCTGTCTGCAGTAACTGTTTGCTCCTGTCAGGTTGCGGGACCCCTGCCCCAGTGTGAGGCAGACGGCTGGGCTGGTGATGACTCACCTCATCCTCAAAGACATGGTTAAGGTGAAGGGCCAAGTGAGTGAAATGGCAGCTCTGCTCATAGACCCAGAGGAGGCAATCGTGGGAGTGGCTCAGAACTTCTTCGGTGAACTCGCCAACAAGGCAAGTGGATGCTCAGGGACCTTATTTCACAAGAGCAGGGAAGGGCTGTTGGAAGCTGGATCAATTACATGAGTCCTGGAGAAGGTGTGTTAATGGTGTAGAGCCATTGGTCTGTCTCTGTGGACTAAATAAGGGTAGTTAAAAGAAATTCTGCTATACAAGCTTTGCTTCATCCCTGCCTGATGTTGCTGAATTTGACCTCATCCATTCACACTGGAAGGCAGGCTCCAAACCACTGCCTCTTCCCTTTGCTTGTGTATGCCCAGCACAGGGTTGGGAACAGCTTTCTGTAGCTCACCTTTAGGCCTTACAGCAGAGTTCCCTGACCTTATGGCTCAGGCAATGCACCTTCTCTGAAGTCTTTCCGAGTTGTTCTTGGCTGTGGGGCTCTGAGATACTTAAATTGCAGAAGTTTCTGCCCAAGCAGGTAAGAACAGGAGCAGCATTACCCCCTGTACCCATGTTCATTCCATGTGCAGCCTCACATGGGCCCTTCAGAGTTTGAGATTTACTGCCTGAGAGGCTGCAGTGACACTGGGGCTTTTCTGTCTTGGTTTGCTTTGTTAAAGCAGAGCTGGCCACCTGACTGCCCTGACTTCCTCTCTCTGCAGCGTGCATGACAAATCTGTAAGCAGTGGGAAAGAGAATATGGATTGGACCTTTTGAGGCAAGATGGGAACCAGTTCCATGAACTGAAAGGCTGTTTCCTTTATCAGGAAGCTTTTTTTGTTGGGTTGTGACAAGGTTGGAAAGCAAAGAAACTGCATCCAAGTCTGCCAAAGAGCAGAGCTGAGGTGCAGTGTTTAGCTTGTTGGTTGGCTAGGTTTCTTCCCCCCAGCCAAATACTCCTGGGTAGGTTTGGCTGGCTGTGTACAGCTCATTTCAAAAAACTGATGCTTTCAGTGAGTAGATTTGGGATGGGGAGAAAGGAGGTCATTTCAAGTGGGCAGCTTATTTGGGTTGACTCAAATTATCCTTTCTAGTTCTGTATCTCATGTAGAAACTTGTGTTCTGCACAGGGTAATGCTGTCTATAACCTGCTTCCAGACATCATCAGTCATCTCTCAGATCCTAACAGTGGCATAGAGGAGGAATCCTTCCACACTATTATGAGGTATTCTGAGGTTAAATAAATCTCTTTATTGCCAGGACTATGTTTATGCAAAGGGGGTGCCATACCAAGGGAAGAAAAACTACAGTGACATGTACAAAATGCTTTTTCAGTTGTTCTCTTTGATCTGACCTTTTCAGTCTGTACTGGACATGGAGTCATGCTGAGGGGAATTGATTTTAAAGCCACACAGCTGGGGATGAGGAGAGATTCTACAAAGAGTTACCACTAACTCAAGTTACTTTCCCTCTAGAAAAGGAAAATAGTTGGTTTTACACATGGGAACATGGATATGCAACATTAGAGAAACACAACAGGTTTTTAAGACTCTGCTGCCTTTGTCATTTTGGTGGCTACTGGAGTTTTGTAAGCAGTTTTAGTAAAGCTGTAGTTACAGTAACAGGTTTGGGTCTGGGGTGGCTTTCTGGTGGATTGTTTTGTGTGAGGTTTTTTTTTGGTTTGGTGTTTTGGTTTTTTTCAAGAAAGCCTTACTCTGGACTATAGAGATATTGGAGTATTTCAATCTGAGGTTATTGGTTGCTCATAGACAGCACTAATAATGTCTTTATTGGTAAAGTACAGAAATTTTCCTCTCATTTCTGGAACTTAACCACATGAGGGTTTTCTGAGTCATTTGAATCCCTATGGATTATTGAGAGTGTTAGACAAAAGTATTGCTGTTCCTGAAGAGAGGAACAATAAAATCTCCCATGATTTTTCAACTAGTCTTTCCTTCTATGAGAATCCAGTGCATTTAGGAAGAGGGATGGGATCTTGGATAGTTAGGAATTGCAAGACACAGAAATGGTCTATTAGTGATGGTGTAACTGAGACTGAAATTAATTTATGGTGGCAAAAGTAGATGGATATTTTGCTTCAGCTTTAATTAAGGAGGGCAATATGAAATACTGGGAAATATAGCTTGTGGTTCCTGACAGCACACATAGAAGTGGAAGTTAATGTCTGAAGTGAAGCAAACCATCACAGGGAGACAAGAGGCAGCATGTAGAAAAATTCCAAATAATTTAGGAATTTTCAGTACTGTTTTTAATTAATGTCAAACTGGAGGTGTTACTACAGACACAGAGCATAATAAGTGTAGCAATTGCATTAAAGTGTGATTGGTGGGGTTAGGGAAGGTGTAAGATGGACTTTTGACTTCCAACAACATACACAGAGAGAACTGGAGGTGTCTGGCAAATAAGAGAAGAGGCAGTATTGATTTAACAAAATAGACAGGTATCAAATTAGTGTAAGGATAATTAATTTTAAAGACCTGTTAACACACCAGATATTGTTTAAATAGGAAAAGAAGAGAATTAGTAGTTGAAACAACTATTTTCCCATGCAGCACTATATGAAATGCTTGCATTGTGGAGAGGATCAGGTTTAACTTGGAAACCATGGTGAACAAAAGCACAGGCTAGGTATGAAGCAGTGCCTTATGCTCCAGGGATACTTGCCAAACTGGAGAACAGGGAGGTTTAAAAAAGATAGGGATAGTTAAAGGACTAACTGGAGGGTGCAAGAGTTACAGTGATTAAAAACTGAGATGGAAACTAGCAGAACAGAGTATAAGGCTGAATGTTTAGAAGTTGTTTAACCTCATCTGTAAAGGTATGGCTAAAGTTAGAGATGCATTCTACTTCCTGCTTTAGCAGCCCAGTTTTTTCTGGTATAGGGAAGCATTGGCAGTGCTGGTGAGACCTTGCCTGGAGTGCTGCCACAGTTCTGGTCACTTAAGTTAAAGATGAATTGATGCTGGAACAAATGCAATGGGAGGACTCTTGAGAATGCTGTCTCTGTTATGTATCTTAGAAAAGCAGCTTGGTGTGGTGGTAGTAGACATAACAAAGAAGTGCTTTAGAACAATTTTATCAAGGCCAGTGGCAACCTGACTGAGCTAAAGTTAACAGAAATGTTGGTACAAGAAAAAGGGTGGGCAGCAGGACCTTCTTAATAAATAGAAGTTATTCAGTGATTTCTAAGAGGACATAGTGCAAAATGCACAAGTCCTTAACTGGGCTAAAGTCCAGGTATCTCTATTCCTCAAGAAGCTAAGAGAAAAATGGAATTAGATTAGCATTTAAGTTCTGTGTTAGGCTTTGTTCCCATTTTAGTGCAAAGTAATGCTCATTTTTACATTGATCCAAAATGCAACAACACACTTCCAGCAAATTAGTAATGAAAAAGTCACAAGCATAGTTTTGAGGGGAGAAAAAGAAAACTGCATGCCACAGTGCTCCCCTCAAGGTCTGCTTGTCAGACAAACCAGTCTGTCAGTGCAACTTGTGAAGTGAGGAAATTGTCTGGAGGTGCTGCACGCTCTTAAAACTGGATGGACAGAGCAGATTAGAAGTCAGAACTGCTGCCTTTTCAATACCCCTCCCGCCTGAAATGGGGATTCCTCTATGGGCTCTGAACTTTTGCTTTTTTTTTTTTTCCCCTTGCAGACATCTGTTTTCATATATTACAAAAGAAAAACAAACAGAGAGCTTGGTGGAGAAACTTTGTCAGAGATTCCGGACTGCCAGGTGGGTTGTAATCTTCATTTTCCTGCCAAGTGCTTCTGCTTCTCAGGAATTTTTAGAAGAAAGGAGCTTGTATGTGGTGGTTCTAACAAGTTCCCATTATATTCTTCACGTGGCAAAGTGACAAATGCTGATATAACTTGGATTAAGTCCCTTTCTTTTTTTAAGTGCCTTCTCCTAAAAATACGCGAATACTTATAAATTAAATTTTCTGGTTTTATTATGCAGCGATTTATCTCCTCTTCCTTTTTTAAGGAAAAAGTTTGACAGTCTAGATCTGCACTATAGCTGAGCAAGGAGACATCCTGCATGTGGATTTTACATACCTTTGTGATCCTTCTCCACAGGCTATTGTAACTCAGCTATGAAATTAACGTGTTCAGCTGAGAAGTTGGGATCTCAACTGTCAAGTTGATACAGGCCTGTCCTTGTTCTGTGTGCATGGGCTGCTCAGTACCAAGTCTATGCCTGGGATTCTGTTCTGGTTTTTTGTTATTATTATTTTATTCAAGGGCTTGTGCCACCATACACTTTGGCTTTTGCTCTGCTCCATCTCCAAGATGTGCATGCCTTGCTCATTGTGCTGATTACAGAGTGCAGGACCCACAATCTGAATCTGGGATATCATTTTGCTTTCTGGGTTTTGGGGTTTTTTTGCTGCTTTTGCCCCGCTCCCCAAGCTATAACTTCACTGACCCAGGTGTACACTTTTTGTTTCCTTCCAAGAAGAAGAATAATAGAAATTTATCTTCTTCCCTGTCATGTACTTCCAGTTAGATATCTTCATTTTAACTCCCACTGGCTTTGGTGTACCCTGCTTTCCTCCATTCCTGTGGTTTTCCTTCTCCATTTTTGTGGCTTTGCCCTTGAGATTTAAGCTGTGTCTGCTTATCTTGGCCATTTGTACACAGTGCCTGGGCATGTGACCCACTCAGCTGCCTCAGGGAGTTGCATATTTCCCAAAATACTTGGATTTTGTTTCCTGAGCAAGAGTGGAGAGTGGTCCCTCTCTCCCAGGTTGCCTCCCAGGAGGACTGGTGAGCTCTTCACACCACATTTGTAAATAACCATCTGTATGTAAGTTGTGTCCAGCCTTCAGGAGAATGTCCTGATATTTCTGTACCACAAAGACAATCAGCTTGATGCACACTAGTAGTACTGCTAGAGCAAGACTCTTGCTCCAGGCTAAAACAGGGGCTTATCAGAAAAGATTTTGCAGCCACCATCACCCTCCTCAGCATTTCTGGGCTTCTAAACATAGCAACTTGCCAGGTGTCCTTCAGGCTTTAAAGGTGGAAACACCTGGATGCTGCAGCTTTGTTCTCCACCTGTCTGGGTTTGAGCAGAGCATCCTGAGACAGCATGTGCAGCACAGACTTCGGGCCCTCGCTTTGTGTATATTGAAAATAGGGGCTTTGGCCTCACATTTTTGCCTCCCATTCCATCACAGTGATCTACATTAGGGATGTTAGTATGTGCTTTTGTTTTTCTTTCCCTTTGGTTTTATTCCAGTAATTTTTTCTGGAATTTGAATATAGTCCTTCTCTGATACAGCATGTGTTATTTGTTGACTTTATAACTTAATGACTATGACCTTCTTTATGTAACTAGCCAGGAAAGAAAGAGAGAACATCAAATGCAGCTTCTGGTTGAGATCATCTCAAACATGCAAAAATGAACAGCCAAGGGGGGTTTGTTATGTGGTTAAAATAAGGGCCTTCAAGAGGAGTCCTGACCTCACTGAGTCTTCTCCTCCTGGTCAGCAATAACTTTTCAAACAAAGGACTGTGTTCTTTAGCAGTGGAGCCTTCATGTTTTTCTGACAGGCACTAAGTCAGTGTCATGGAATACAGCGGTGGTTGTGTGTGGTATGGCACAGCACCCTGTCACTGACTTGTAACAGAACAACCTGAACCTCACATTCTGCAGGGCAGAAGCACCTGCAGGAAACGCTGTTAGTTCTGGGTGAGATGTGCTCATCCTCACACACTGCTTTTTGAAAGAGCTAATGGTGATCTTGGTCTTTGCCAGGACTGAGCGTCAATATCGGGATCTGTCCCACTGCCTTACTCTGCTTCCAGTCTCGGAACGGGGCCTTCACAAGCTGCAGGACAACTATGACTGCTTTGCAGACAAGCTCCAAGATCCAGCTGTCTACAGTTGTTTCCAAACTGTGCTGGCTCGATTCCACAGAGCAGGTGTCAAACCTGAGACTAAAGTAAGGATGTGGGACGAGTCCGGGCCAGAAAAACGATTGCTTTTTACATACAGTGACTGGAAAGCCCTGCAGTGCTCCATTTTAGGCAGACTATTCCTCACCCCTAACAATTTATCAATTCATTTATTTCACTTGATGGCAATTCTGCTATGGATGTCATGCTTCTCTCCCCTCACCTTCTCTTTTTTTTTTTTTTCCCCCTTCCACCACTCTTTTCCATCTCCATCAGGCTCTAGCTGAAGAGCTGGAGCAGAAGCTGTCTGCCTCCCATAACCGAGGACTGGAGTCATCAGAGACATGCCAGGATGGTAGTCAAACTCCAATGCCAGTGCCAGCCAAGCAGAAACCAATAGGAAGTATGTTCCTTTTTGTGAGACTGCAGCCTTCCTTCCCCCAATCCTGCAGTCCAGCAGAGACACCTAGGGACTTTTCCTCACCCTTACAGAGTGAGGAAAACCCTACCTTTCTCTATTTTTTTTTCCCTTTTTCTTGGCAGGTTCACGCCGCCAGCCCCTGGGCGCAGTCAACACAGATGACGATTTTGTCACACCCCCATCTCGCACCCTCCGAAATCATAAGCGTGCCCAAAAGCGCCCTCCACGCAAAAAAGCCATCATTACCTTCTCCAGTGATGAGGAGAACAGCTCTGGGGATGGTAAGGCACTGCACATGTGTGCTCTGAGGGTGAAAGGGGAGAAGGACTACACATTTGGCCCAACAGGGCTGTCCCTTTGGTCATGGGCTTCAGAGCACTGTGGAGGTTGCCTGTAGATTTCTCTGCTCAAGGCAGTGGAGTGATCGTTATTGACACGTTTTACTCTCTTTAGAGCTATCGGCAGAATTAAGAGAGGAAGAAAACCCCACCAAAACAACTCCCATCACCAGATCTTCAGCCCGACGGCTGCGCTGAGAAGAACCATCTGCTGCTGTCTTTAACTAAAAATAAAACTCTCTTTATGCAACAGTCTCCTTCTCTTGTCTGAACTACCCCATAATATGACAGTGCTTTAAATGAGGACAAAATGGAAGTTAACACCAGGCTAAAGCAATTCCAAGCCTGTCTTTTGATATCTCCACAAAGAAAGGCAGTGATGATGAACATAGCTGCCACTTGGACGGATTTTGCCCTGGCTTTGCAGATGAGAATAAGCTGCTCTTATTACAATAAAAATCTTTGGAAGAAAGTCCTTCTAAGAAGGGCCAAACTACCCATGGAGTACAAAATGCTCATTCCTTTCTCATTTTGTATGTGCTTATACTACACTATTCAGCTTTTAACACAGGATCAATCTGCTTGTGCTGGGTTTAGGCCCTTTTATATTTCATCCTTTTTGAAGCTCTTGTCCTGTAAACCCCAGGGTTTTGAGGGGAAAGTTCTTGAATCTTTTTCTTGTACATATCTCATCAAAGAAAAGCTCAAGGAATGGGGTGTGAGGAGAGAGAGAAAGGCTAACTTAGATTAGGCATTTCAATAAACAATATGCAAAGTCTGTAGGGAAAAAATACATCTTTTAAAAGTTAAAAAACCAAAACCAGCCCAACACTAAAACTTTAGAATTAACTTTTAATAGTGCTAATTTGATCAGTTACTAAGTATCCTGATAGCCTTGATTGTCTCAGTGCTTTCTGGAAAGTTGTTGCTGTAAATCCAATTATGGTTCAAGTAAAACTGGCACTTAGGTTCTTTCCTTTCAGGAATGCCACATCAGTTTTCAAGTCAGTCCTGGCACTCCTTGAACTGCCCTGTGAACATGAAGTGCCCTAAATTAGATTTTGTGTTAATCACATAAATAACCTTTAACCTTCTGTCTAGAGGCAAGTTGGCATTTGTCCCAGAGCTCTTGTTTCCTCTTACCTTGTCAGCTGCCTAGAAAGCAGACTAGTCACCAGATGGGCAGGAATGGGAAGGGTCCTCCTCCTCTCTGCTGGTTCCTGCAGAGCTGCAGTCTCTGTCTCTGAGCATCTACCACCTTCCTGCAGTTGTGATCACCCTGGGTTCAGCCAGCAAGTAGAGCATGCTGCTCAGTTCCCTTCTGGCCTGGCTGCAGAAGCAGCTGCTGTAGCTTATTTCGATCCCTATTTAAAAAAACAAGCATTAGGAAGTGCATAGTTTTGCACTGACCTGAGCATATGGTTTTTCATGCCATTATGTGAATGGACATAGTCATGATAAATGTTTACAGAAGGAAGTAGGGGGGGAATGATGGGGTGACAGGAGTATTTACAAACAGCACACTTGAGTCCCATTACTCAGTGAAAATACCTGCCCACTTGCCACCAGCCTAATAGCCAAATACCAATACAGATAGGCTCCAACTCCAGAGCACGCCAGGAGCAACAGGCCAATCACGTGAAATACAAAGATCAGAAAGCTACAGCAATATTGTCCCTCTCCCCTCCTTCCTGATAAAATATTCAGTGAAGGCTCCAGGAGGCAGAGGCAGCAGCTCCAGCATTGACAGTAAATACAACACAGAGTCATGCACACCATGCGTGATTTCCCCCACCACCCACAGGGTATGACACTCACATATGGGAATAAAAAAAGAAAAGGACAGCATATATGGATGTCTGCCCAGGCTCAAGGCTTTACAAGCAATAAATCTTGCGTAGATGTGAGATAATATTTTGACAATGAGGCAGTAGGGGAGATAGGAATGGGTGGATGGAGGAAGTGAGGTGGCCATAAAACTCTTTTAAGTGTTGGTTCACCTTCAGGCCATACTTCTCAACTACAAGTGGTTGAACTTTTTCCTTTAGGAGATACACACAGCCACCTTTCTGGAAGGAGGGTTTGGCAATCAGTGGCTGGACTGACACGCTGGCTCCTTCACTGCTGTGCAGTCTGTCCTTTGCTCAGTCCCAGACACCGTGCTGCTGCCTGGGCAAGTGAGAGTGAAAAGTCAGTGAGTGAGAGCTCTGATTGGTCCCTTTCTGCAGGCTGTTCAGGTGGAGCATCCTCCTCTCCTCACTGTCCTCTTCTGATATGGGAAGAATTAGCAGTCCTGTGTCATGGACAAAGGAAGACCTGAAGAAAGATGAGGCAAAACCCAAGAGGGCTTAGGCAGCTACACAGTGGCTATAGCCTTAAGTAGATATTTGCTGCCCTTCTGTTCCTCACAAATATACGTTTTGGTTGCTACCACAATGACCAGAAATCACTGCTGAAGGATTAATCCCACTCCCTTGCTCCTGAGGCAGTGGGATTACTCAGTGCCAAGATCAATGGTGTTTCCATTCTCTAGGGACTCCTGATCATGGTTGCCCTGAACTCCTACAAATGGTACCAGTGGAATAATGTGAATATTGCATGCCTCTAGAGCCTGCAGCAATCATCATCCCTTTCTATCACCCTGAGCAAAGGGGTGTTCCTTCAGGGTACTCCACTCAGTTCTCAGATCTCCCAGTCTCCAGTTGCCCTGCTCCTTTCCTATATAAGCAACTGTTTGTAGAGGCTGATTGGGATTCAGCAGGAGACCATTTTTCTGGTCTTGCAAGCTCTAGAGTCAGTGCCCCAGCATCCAAGGGGGAAGGGTTTTCATAAAGGAAACTTGTTAGCATCAGAGAGGAAAGAAGGACAATAACCTATTTGAGTCTGAGAAAACTGGGGCAATCGGGGACTCGTCTGCCAAAGCCTTTTCACTTCACAGTCATTGCCAGGACATGTCAGAGTAACTATTCAGTTCTACTGCAGTCCCAGCAAGGATCTGGGATGCAGAGCAGCAGCAGCATCATGGCACCTCAGTCACTGAGCACCTGCATTTTAGCCAGGCTTTGCTGGATTTGCAAGAACTTACAAAGAATCTGCAAGGAAATTTGCAAATTTTCTGCAGTCTCTGAAGTTTCTTGCTTGATATGGGAGAGTGATGGCCCTTTCCCTCTTGCCAGCCCCAGCTCTTGCTGAACCCAAAGAGGGCACTTGTCATTTGAGTTCTCAAGAGCCTGCCCACCTGCAGGGCTCAGTCTGCGTGCAAGTGGACTGGAATTTTGGAGCAGATGCAAACACATTTCTGGCATTCTTCTTGCAGTATGGGGGCCACCCCATTCAAGGGATGCCAGATCAAACTGCTGCTACATTTTGTATCAAAACCAAAGCGTTGTTGCTTTTGCACTTACCTTTCACTCAGGAAAGGACTGACTGACTCATGCAACCGGTGCGTTCCAGCGGAGCTGCGCCTGCCTGCGGCCGTCCTGCCGGCAGCAGGAGTGCTCGAGCACACTGACTCAGCTGTTTCTGGATGGCCACATGTGACTGGGAAGTACAGAACAGCATCCTCTGGGACACCTTGCATGCAGCATGAACATGTGCTCATTTCCCGTCCTTCCTTTCTTCTCCATCCCTCTGAAACTTTCACACCACACAGCTCCATACCCTACTGCATCCAGCACAACGAGGGGCTGGCTGTGTGCACACATCCCGTACTCCGCTTGTGCCCTGGCACCCCATCCGAACGCCCACATGGGGAGTGTGTCCCGTGACTCTCCAGCAGTCCCCTGTGCTTTGTAGTTTAAAAGGTTGGTATGAAAGTAATCCTGTTTCCCACAAAATGCCTCAGTGGGGCCTCGGGAGCCCCTCCATGTGCTGGCCCAGGTGAGAGGGTGACAGGAATGCCAGACAGGATCACCAGAGCATCACATTGCTCTGGAAGCAGCACCAGCCCTGGGTCGCAGCCATCGGGTGGAGCTAACAAAATAGGATGTCCCCACCTGTGCAAAGCACTGCTTCCAGCATCAGTGCTCCAGACTGAAGTCCCTTACTCACTTTCCATGGACTGGATGCAAAATGGTTCGTAACACTTTGTCTCCTTGGGCAGGGAAGAAGTGGACCCACAAATCTGCATCTGCAAGTGCAAAATGCTTGGAAGGAAGAAAGGGAGGGAAAGAGAGACAGAGCAAATATCTGAACTGTGACTTTTGTTATCTCTGCAGAAGACTTTTTTCCAATTTTCTTCTTTCCTTGAAAAAAAATACACAAAAGCAGGCAGCACCTCCTGTCAAGTTCTGACCCGACTGTTTTGTGCAACAGTACTGAACAAAAGGAAGTTTGGGGTGTTGCTAAACTCTCCCAGCACACCCATTGCTAATCCTGCACTGGGGTCCCCCCATTCCTCTCCCCTGTCAAACTTTGCTGATTACTTTCTGTCTTCACACCCAGGCTGACTTCTGCACCCTGATCTCCAAACAGTGACCTCATTGCCTTGTTCAGCTGGTGAGAAACTACAGTAAAATGGAAGAGGTAAACAAAGTGGGGGGAACTAATGGACAGAAGATTTAGGAGGTAGGAATCTGCTCCTTGCTGTCCTGCTCCCATTGTGTGCCTGAGCTTGAGAAAGTGCAAGCTGAGTCTCGACAAGCTCTTTTCTGTGACGGTTCCTCTGGAAACTCAGCCCAGTCCTCCAGATGGTGACTTGGGACAAACAGCCTGCAAATTATATGCCAAATAGGATTAGACCCACACTCCAATCACTGCTACAAATTCTGTATAGTACTGCAATTCACCCATCTTCTGCATCAGGAGCTCTTCATTCCCAGCCCAACTGTCTCACCAAGATATAAATATTAAAAATAAAAGCCTGTGTTGTCACAGAGCTGAATTTGTGTCCCCTCTGTGCAGCCAGCAGTGTGCCTAGCTCTAGCTGAGCTGCAGTTCATGCTCACACTGATTAGAGAAATAGCATTAACAGCACTCTGCCTATGAGGAGTATGTTTAATACTCTGACACAATGCAGTCTTCAATATCCTCCTTTTGGGACGTGTTTCAAAGTGTCACCCCATCCCTGACCCTGACAGACACCTCCAGGTCCTGGCCAGCAGCAGCTCAACTCGCATTTGTCTTCCCAGACACTCAGTAAACACCTTTGTGTCCTTTTTCTTTAGAGGAAGGGGTCTTGCTGAGCTCACCCTGAAATATATCACCCTGGACAAAAGGGCTGAAAGGTTAAGGAGCTCCAGGGGGTGGTTCAGCAGGGAGCTGGGGCCAGTTGTCTGCCGGAATGAAAGCTATAAAGGCAGAGAGGGGCGAGGGGCTACATCCCACACGGATGCTGCGAGTCCTGCCTTGCCTCCCGCCAGCCCTGGGCTAAGAAGAACATGCTGGGGCTTCAGTCGTGGCCTTGCTCATTTTTCCTCTTCTTGGCTCTGCTCTCTGCCAGTGTTCAGACTGTGTCCTTACCAGGACAGAGGCTACAGGTAGGAGGGACTGGGAGACAGCTGAGGTTGATTTCAGGAGGGGAGGAGGAGGGGAGGTTGTGTTCAAACCTCAAATGAGAAGTGGTCCCAAATTACAAGGAGGCTGCTGTCCATTCTTGTTGCACTCTCCCCTTCAGCAGACTCAACTCTAGGGTGACTTTATCTTTATAACCTAGCCCCTAAGGAGCACCAGCATTTCCAGACAGGAAACAGACAAAAGCTTTTTAGTGCTCTGCAAAAGCTTTTAACAGGGCAGAGCCTGGTCCTCTCTAAGCCCACTCCGTGTCAGCAGCCACCAGATATGACAGTCATGTCTTTCATCATGTTCAGTGCCTGGTTCTGATGTTTCAGAAGGAAGATGCATCCTGTTAGGCCAGGAGTTTTGCTCCTAAGCTCAGTACTATCCCCTCTAAAGACCCTCTCTAAGGCCAAGAGCCTTGTCAGGATGCCAGCTAAGGGCTTCTTTGCTTGAGTAAATCTTTTATCCTCAGCAATCACAGCAGTAATATTTTTGGCTCTCAAATCTAGCCAGCTCCCTCTTACCCAAACCCTAACCTGAGTCCCAGCACCTTGCCTTTACATCACCCTGGGAAAGCCACAGGGAAATAGTCAGGACATGAACTAAAATCACAAGACTGGTCCTGCTATGACTCACCACTTTCGCTCCTTGCTGAGGACGCCCATGTCCGCTTCAGTTAACTTGCTACCGCTAAGAGCTGCACAAAGGCATCTTCAGCCTTAGCTCAGCATCCATGTGAGAGACAGATGTGGAACGGCTCCTGCAGGCTGCTTCTCTGGGCAGCCACGCCATGCCTCCACTGCACCCATCACACCCCCCAACCTTTGTCTCCCAGCAGTGCTGGGGGTTTACAGTCAGCACAGCTAACCTAGAGGATTTCCAGCAGATGGAAACTCCTCACACCTGCTCTGCTCCTGCCTCTCCCTTATATTTATCAGCAGGTATTTGAGGCAGGCCCATCCTTCCCAGCAGACCTCTAGAAAAAATGAAATGCCACACAGCAGCCTGAGCACGCGGAGGTGCTCAGCATCCACAAAAGGAGCAAGGACTGAAGACAGTTACCTTCTAAATCCAGGGCAGGGTGGGACGTGTGCGCAGTTTTACAAGAGCAGGGCAATCTGCCCGGAGGCAGAGCTCACAGCAGCTGTCTGCCTGCTGTTTTGGACAGCAAAGTCATTTCAGACAGTGGGAGCTGCTGGTCAAGCCCTTCCCTGTGTCTGGGTGCAATGTCATAGGCACAGTGCTGTGGGCAGGCATCACTTTATGTCCTGCCTGAGCCTTAAGGAAGATGTGGGCAGTGGGGTACCAGGGGGTACAAGGCTTATGGCCAGAAGCACAGGCATCATCCCGCTCTCCTCTGTTTATCCCAGATGCTCCTTTCACAACTGCTGCCCCTGGAGCCCAAGTCCACGCTGACCGAAGAGGATGCAAAGGAAGGGTCCAGCTTTGGTCCTCAGCTGCTCTCCTCCACTCTCCCCTTCCTCCCATCTGGGGCTAGAGCTGCCCGTCCATCCCTCTGGCGCAAGAACCTCGCCAGTCGCAAGTGGGCACTGCCTGGAGATTGGGCCTGGAAGGCCATGCCCAGGGGTTGCTTTGGGCTGAAACTGGACCGAATCGGGACCTTCAGTGGTTTGGGGTGTTAGTTTTGGAGGGCTCCCGAGGTGAGAGAGCCAACAGTGCGGGCTCGAGCAAGCTGCCAAGGAAGTTCAGGGCAGACTTGAGCGCACAGACAGCGAGGGAATGGGGGGCCACCACCTGCCAGTCACCGGGGCGAGGGCCGGGAGCGGGGACGTCCGGGGCTGCCGGCGCTGTGCTGGGGCCCGGCCGGGGCTAGAGCAGGCGGGCGGGACGCCGCTGGGCGGCTCACCGGGCCCGCTTCCCCGCAGCCGGAGGGCACCCAGCCTCGGGAACCTGCTCGGCTCGGGAACAGCACCGGCTCGGGAACCGGCTGGGGAACCAGCCCGGTGCACCGCTGCGCGAAGCCCTGAAGCTCCCGCCCCGCAGAAGGGAGGCAGCGGCAGCGAGGAAGCGGCGCGGCGGTACGAGAAGGAGCTGTCCGGCTCCGCAGCTGCCCCCCGCGGCCGCTGAACCCCCCGTTCCGCCGGCAGCCCCCTCCCTGCTCCCCGTGCCTGAGGACTCGCTCATTAAACAAGCTGTACTGATTTGCCGCGTCCGCGCTCGGCGGTGGCTGCCCCCGGCCGGGGGGCGGGCGGGAGGCGGCGACAGAGCCCGCCCGGCGCCC
>VZRS01010787.1:868789-915533 GCA_013398055.1 Ifrita kowaldi | reverse complement strand
ACTCCCCAAAACCCCAACAAATACACATATTGCACAGTCCTGGCATAGACTATCCGCCAGCTGGCAGGAAGGTGCTGGCAGCCCTGCGATGTTCACACTCAGCTTTTTCTTGGGAAAAAATTCACATTCTGCTTGGTCATTTATGCAATTGGAAGCCAGTGTGGCAGTAAGGCGAGAAGCTCTCAGCCCCCAGGTCTGTGCCGCTGCTTGGTGCTGGCAGTGCTCGCGAAGAGGTGATGTTCTCATGCAGCAAAGTCGGTGTGAGATGATCCCACATGCAGCTTTCTTCCTGCAGAAACTGGGAATTTTAGCACCAAGTGTCAGAGCATAGTTCAAAGCATAGCTTCCCTAGTGACTTTGTATCAGGGAACTGTTGGAGGACAAATGTGTGACAGAATTGTGGGTTTGAAAACAATGTGTTTAGAAATCAGTCAATATTTTTCATTAATCACAGACTCATCTGAGTTACACATTGAGCTACAAAAACCTGACAGTTTATTGTTTCTCAGAAAACCACATGTCAGTAAATATATTTTTTGCTATGAGAGATGTTTCGCCTTGGGTTTCTATTTACTACTAAAATGTTGTTACGATGTAATTGTTGGGGAGGGTGATAGACGTACTCTAAAATACAATATAATAATTAAGAAGAATAGATTAAACCAGCCATTTTGCTCTGTGTTTCATTCAGAGGATTCAGAAAATAAGATGGAAGCATCTCAGATTTGGAGTACGGGAAAGATGCAGTGAAAAGTTGGTTCTCTGACTGTATTTTCACATTAAAAAAGGGCATTGATTTTGTTCAGCGGAGAAAAAAGGGAAAGGAAACTGTTGCAACAGCACCAAAAAAATCTTTGAACATGCCTTACTTGTGAACTATAAATTTTGGTGAGCTTTTCATTTTTTGTGTGTGTGTTTGATGACCTAAAGCTACATGTATCAGCCTAATTTTCATTACAGAAATAACAAGGTGATTTTTCTGTGTGCAAATAAACAATTTCCAACATATCCTGACCAGCACAAAGGAAGAACGGAGCACGAGGTCTTCAAACCCGTATCCTCTGCTTTGGAAATTGCTGTTCCTCAGTTGCATCTCTTGTCCCTCCACTATTATCACTGTTGGATCTTTTTACATGCTTTTAGCAGAGAAGAAAAGACAGGATCTCAAAAGAATAAATGTAAAATCCAGTCTCCATGAGAACAGGGGAGTATTTTGAAGGCCAGTATATGCTTCTGGTAAACACAGCTCCTCTCTAAAGGAGGTATTTTCTTGAGCACAGTGACATGGATTTAAATTTTACAAGGGGGAGGACTTTTTCATAAAATCAGGTGGTTCTGGGCACCTGTCCATCTTTTAGTCTGGTGGTGGCTGGTGCATGGACAGAAGCCATCAAAGGTGGTGAGGCTTGGTCTCAGAGGGAGTTAGCATGAGCCAGTGATGCCCCTGAGGATCAGAATGAATTTTGCTGCAAGATTTGCACAGAGGAGGTTGCTGAAATGTCACTGGCATATTTTTCAGGTTCTCAGAGATTATGGGTGCATATATTTTGGACTAAGAGTATAGCAGGGTTTATAACCTCATGTGCAGCACCAGAGCCTACTAAATAATGCCAGTGTCAAGCACATGCCCTCTCAACTCGGGGGAGATTTTTGGAAGAGATCAGAGCGGAGAGAAACATTTCAAATGGTGAAAAAATCCAACGTGTTCCAGGCTGAATCCCTTTGGCAGCTTCCTACATAGAGTTAGTTTCTGTGTTGGCTCATTTTCTTCTGCCATGCAGTGGAGGGAGTTCCTGAACCTGCTCATGCCCACAGCTTGTGGCCTCAGCGACTGCTGAGCTGAGATCATCAGGGCTACAAGAAGCCTTTATTTCTGTCAAGACTTTCCTGGAATTTAGCAACAGGAATGTAGCTTAGCAAGCTTTCTGAGGGTTGCATTTCTTTTTGCCTCTTTTTTTTCTTCTTCTTCCTTCTTTTCTAAAATAAATGTAATAGAAATGAGCATCACTCTGAGCTCCCGGAGGGGACACTTATGTGAGTGTAAGTGTTGCTATAGCCCCTGTTTTTGCAAGTGCCTTTTTAACTAGTGCTTCAGTGACTCAGCTGGGAAATCCCAGCTCCTGCATAAACCAAATAACCAAACTTTCCAGCGGGGCCATAATAGACTGAGATGCTAGATGGAATGGGCACAGAGGGAAGCTAAAAGCAGATATCATCATTAAATTGCATATTTTCTGTGGTCAAACAAGCCCTAGCTCAGCAGAGCTTTTTCACCTCAAGACATTATTGTGACATAAATCATTGAATCAGGGATCACACGGTATTTTGTAAGAAAGTTTACTTATGTGATACATGCAGTTTTGTGCATTAATTTCTTCCCAGGAATAAGCCCTTGTATTATGCCCTAACAGTTTGTCATATTTGTCCTTTTTTGCTATGAAAAACCACCTTGCCTTACTCTCTCTTGTGCAAAGAAAAATATGGACTGTTTACTTAAAAGATAAAGAACTACTTCATTATTTCAGCAGATGCTCTTTTTTCTGCCCAGTCTCCCTCTGGAGTAAAACAATGTGGTATGAAATCAAACATCTGAAAAATCTGGAGTTTGGAAAGTCAGCTCTGATATTGAAAAACCGTAGGCCACAAGTCTACCAAACCCTCCAAGTGCTTCCTATGTGGGAAACCAGTTTTATGGTGTAATAACTGGAGACCGTTTGTTAGAAAATGGGTTGATAATTTGCTCTGGGAGTGAGGGGTGTTGCTGGGGTCACTCAGGAAAGTGTTTTGAGCCAATTACATGTCCCTTAATTTCAGTTTTGTTATTTCATTTCTGTAATGAGCATCTTGCTCTTTAAGAAATTTCCTTCTGTTAATAGCTGGGCCTGCTGCCTGAGCCTTCCTTTTTTCAACAAGAGATTTAATTAAAAGGAAAAGCTGTCAGGAGGATCTAAATACAAATCACATAGTTATTTTTAAAATTTGACATAGTACTTCAGACTGCAGGGTTTTTTGTGTTTAGTTTTGTTTTTAAACCAACATTTCTGATAAAATGCTGCAGGGCTGCAGTAGTTTGATCCTGCCCATGGTCATATAACAGTGTGCACTTTCTTATTTCACCATTTGCCTGGTGCTGCTGCTGCCTCCCAGATTCTATTGCAGTATTATTATTCTTGATTTGCTCTGCAGTGATTCCTAGAGGCTCCAGCCAGGAATCTGCAACTATGAGGCTGTGTTCAGTGTCCAGATGTATTGAGATGATCTCTGCATTACATATTCACAATCCAAAAAATCATAATGCAAACAATAAAAGAGTGTGGAAACAGCTGCAGTGGTTCAGCCTGAGGTCCATGTAGTCCAGCATTTTGGCTCCAGCTGGGGCATTAATAAGATGCCTGGCAAAGGGAAGGAAAAGAGCAAGATATTTGATATTCCCCCATTTCTTTCCCAGGTCTCCCAGCCACTAGCAATTAATGTTAAGCTAAAGGGATTTCCTTTCTGTTCTTCTTTTCAAGGCCAGGCTGGATGGGGCATTGAGCAACCTGGTCCACTGGAAGGTGTCCTTGCCCATGGCAGGGGGGCGGGAACAAGATGGTCTCTAAGGTCCCTTCCAATCCAAACCATCCTGGGATTCTGCAACCCCAAATGGGTCTGTCTTACAAATGCTTTTCCATCTCCCCTTGAATCTCCTGAATAAGCTTCTTGCCCCCACAGTGCTCTCCAGGGAGAGTTGCACAGCCTGTGGACTCTTGCCCCTTTTGCAAGATTCTGAACCAGGCTCCTGTTTAGCTTTCCTTGGTGTCTCCCCATCCTTGTGTTGGGAGAGGCAAGCAGTGCCCAGTCCTCAGGTGACCTCAGGACATGTTGGAGACTGATGTCCACAACAGGCTGCAGCATCCCTCTCTTGGTCCTTGTGTAGCAACTGCTGCAGGCCTTGATTATCCTGGTTATGTTTCTCAGAATCTTTTCCAGTGTTTTTTTTTTCTTTTCATTTTAGAACACAAGAGTTTCAATCCCTGTTTTTGCTCTTCAGTCAAATTAATGTCAGTGTTACTTCAAACTTGGAAAGATTTTTCGGAAAAAACTTCATTAAGTTTCTTCAGTTCATATATTCTGCTACAAAGAAGGATTTGGTATTCAGCAACTGGCAATGTTCATTAACAGTTACATTTGTTTTTCTTTTTTTTTTTTCTTTTTTTGTGTGTTCATTTGGTTTGTTTTGTTTTCAACTCATTTATCTTCTTTCACGCTTCTGACGGCATTCAAACCTGAACAGGGAAATAACATAGATTTAAATGAAAAGCATTGGATATTATTTTGTTGTTTTTAAGGACTTTGGGTGCTCTTAACTCGTTAAGTCAATACTTTTGTAACTCCTGCTGTGTGTTGGGATAGATACCAGTGTGAAGTACAGCACTTGTTTGATTTTTTTGCCATGTTCAGCTTTATTAGTACCTCTAGTGGGAGCAGCTTTTGCCTTCTGTCTCCCTACCCAGCTCACCCTCCAGTGACTTGCAAAAGCAATACCTTTATTATTTTTCTTCTTCTTCCCATCATCCGTCTGTCTCCATTTGCTCAGACAAATAAGTGATAAAAGGGAATGATGATCTGTTTAACACCACAGGAAGAAAGATGCTTTATGAGACAAGAGAGACCTCTTGTTTACAGCAAGTTATTTTTGGTAATTAGCCATTTGTAGAGGAAGATGGGCTTCTGCTCGTAAAGTCAGCATGCCGTAATTTAGGGGACTCTGAATGGAGATCTAACGTTTGCCTCAATTGGAAATGTTAATTGTGTGCATTTAGAAATAAATAAATGGTTGTTTTTTCTTTGCAGGAAGCAGACTGAACAAAGATCTGCGGCATTATCTCAACCAGAGGTTTCAGAAGGGGTCGCCGGATCACGATTTGCAGCAGACCATTCGGGATAACCTTTATCGCCATGCTGTGCCTTGTAAGTAACAAAACATTGACCTGGTGGACTACGTGTGGTAGACTTTGATCGTTATTTTTGGGGCAGCCTTCCTCTGGTGGTGTGCATGGCTGTGGGGGAGACTGTTTTCAGCTTGGGCAGACTTCCATGTGTGACAGCAGATAGGGTTGAAAAGGAAAATGATTCATCTCTGAATTAGCTGTTTTGATTACCTTTTTGGAGCAGTTGATGGTGTGATGCAAGCCTTGTGATGCCTACTGTGGAGAAAAGCCCTAAAAAAAACTGCCATGAAGTGATTGCTTGCCTTAGAAATAGTCTGTGTTAACATCACGATGGTGAATGTTGCCTATTGGTTTAAAAGCTATGAATAAAAAAGCAGCTTCTATTTTTATTTCCTGAGCAGAACTTTATTTCTGATGCTTGTTTAACTTGTAGAATTGAACAGCATTTTATGGCTGGGTGCCATTGTTGCAAGCATCTGCCAGTGTTGGAAGGTCATCGTTGATTCACATAGGAGATAAGCAACAAGAGTTAGCAAAGCTGAGAAAGAAATGATCATTTTCACTCAATAAAACAAACCAAAACAAACCAAAACAAACAAAAAAGCCCCCCAAAACAACAACAGCAACAAAACTTCAAAAAACAAACCAAAAAACAAACAAAAAACCTAAAAAAACCCCCAAAAAACAAAACAAAACAAAAAAAACCCCAAAAAACCAAACCAAACCAAAAAACAAAACAGAACAAAAAAACCCCAACAAAACAAACAAAAAACCCCAAACAAACAAACAAAAAAACCCCCCAAAAACCAGAAGAAAAACTAAGAAGTCTGGAGCATGGTAATCTTTAGAAGGTGAGAATCATTACTCAAAATGAGACTGTCCTTGGCATTTTTGGAAGACATACAAAGAGTGGAGAGTGATCCTACTTTGTTGCACCTCTCTTTGACATTCTGCAGGTGGCAGGGGACTCTCTTCTAAGCAAAAGGTTTATTTGCTTAACTTGGCTGAGTTGTGGGAATAATGGTATGCCCTTTAGATCAGGCTGGAAGAAGAACTAGTAAACATTTTAGTTATAGGATAGTGAGATAAGCAGCAAAATAATTTGAAGTTTTCTGTCTCGTTGTGAATCAGAGATTGTTTATCCTGGTAGACTTATATAAATATTGAATAATTATGTTGCGACTCAAAAATCAGTGTTTGCCAACAAATATCGCATAGTGGTACACACAGTAATAGTCATTTTCAGTCTAAGTGCTGCATGCAGGAGGGCTGCGTAAGACCAGTTAAATTGAGTGGTAACACTGACAAATGTTGATTCTTCAAATGGCAGATGCTGTTATAACACTATGGAGTTTATGCTCATTTTATCAGTGAAAAAAGCATGAAACAAATTATGTTTAAAGTACTGTGCATGGACATAAAGAATAAATATGGATTATTGTTTCCTATTGAACATTTCCATTTTGTCAACGTGAAATATGATTATTTTTCTATCACCTAACTTGGCAGGCTGCAGATTTTTAAAGCATACTGCAAGAAGTGCCTTCCAGGAGAGCACGTGCAGTGTCAGGCTTGGGAGACGCAGTGCTGTGATACTAATGTCCTTCTGCCTATGTGTGATATTTCATTTCCTAAAGCAGCATATAAAGCAAGTGAGTGTAAGTTCTGGGGAAACATTTTACATGTTACCAAGGTTACATTTTGAAATGTTTTCTATTGATTCTTTTATCTGATTTATTGAACTTGATGGTGAGCTAAGCTGCTTGGACTTGCTTTTGATTTAAAATTAAGAGCAGTGAAAGTGATTCCTGCCTTTTAGAAATAGCTGGGGGAGATGTGGGTTGTTGGTGTATTAATAAGAACATCAGAACTTATGTTTCACTTGCGAAACAAGTGGAAAATCTGAGAGGTGGTGTTGGTTATTGTGTGTCTCTGCACTTCCTAAATTGTCGGGCAGGTAGCATTTAATTTCTGCTTCATTTACTGTGGGGATGGTATTAATGGTAGCTTTTAAGAATGATGCTAATATTCATATGTGGCTTGGAATGAGACTGCTGCGTGGTGGCTTGGGATGCTTTACAGGTCTGGAGATTAATCTGGCTGTATACTCATATTTTTATTCCTTGGTACATGTGACCAGTAAATCCAGGGCCCTGGACCAATCTCTAGTGCTAATGGATTATGAAGCCTTGTATTTTGAAAATGGAATTCCCTGCTGCTTATGTGGTAAACAGAAACAAGAACACAAGGTCACTTGGACTGAGCATGCTTGGCCTGACAGCTGCTTTTTATCAAACTAATATAAGGGCTAAATGAAGTGATAATTAGTAAATGCAAAGTGGAAAAAGGTGCTGTTAACCAGTTCTTGCCCAGAAATTCTGGTGAGAATAGCAAATGGTTCAGCCCTGACTGGTTTGGTACCGGTGGTGTGAAAACCCACAGGGTTCCTGTTTCCCACACAGCCTTGTGCCTGTTGTGTGCTTGGCTCTGGAAATGAGTGAAGGCATGGTGACAGCTTTTGTAGAAGACAGAAGTCATGCAGAAGGGAGGAAAGATGCACAAAGTGACTCAACCTCGTTATTTTGTCAATGACACACTGCTTAAACATCATTTAGATTTTTTTCTTTAGGAGAGTTGGTTAAGAGTTTGATTAATTTTCTGGTGAACCCTTGAGGATGAGTGGGATGATGTCAGCTCCCAGAGGGGCCATAGGAGCATTGCCTGTATGGGTGACACAGGATGGTTTGCTGAGAGATCAGAGGATTTGATCCCTAAATGTGGGAACTATCATAAAGAAATGAGACCTTGAAATGGACACAAAGGTGAAGTAGTGTTGAATAAGTTGGTGAACCACACACATATTTTTGCAAACTGAAGTCTTTCCCTGCTCCTCAGTGTCATCTGTCCCTCCAGCACACTTCCTCCAAGTCTTCATACCCTCAGCTCCCAGCTCCCCACTGAGCTGATTTTTTCCTGCAATGTTCTGTAGTAAACAACAGCTGTGCCAAGATTCCAGGTGGCCTCCAAGTTTGGTTGTTGTGAGTCACGAGTGCTCTGCTGTTCCTATCACACCAAACCCACGGGTTTATTTACAGACCCAAGGCATTCCCCTCTGAGTTTACAACTTGAGCAGTAGCATAATCTAGGACCAAGGCAGAGTAAGGAAGAGAGGCAGGGCACCTCTTTATGTATTTGGATGGTGTATAAGTGGTTATAAAGCCATGCTACAATGGACAAATCTTTGGAAGAGTTGGTATAGTTCAGCCACTGGATTGGCTTTTACTTCACATGAACCACCACTGGGTTGTTCTTTCCTTGACTTTCTTCCTGAGGCTTTCATTTCCTTGTAAACTTCACTGAGCCTTTATTTTAGAATATTTCTGTCTTTTGCTTAAGAAAAATTAAGATTTTAAAACTTGAGCAAAGTTATTCTCATAGATGTTCAGATTAATTAATTACTTTTTTCATTGTCAAAACTAGACAAAAATCCATCAATACATCATCCTGATTAGTAATATGTTGGTCCAATCTCTAGCTATCCCTTTTCCTTCTTTTGTTTTGTAGTACCAATTTTTCCTGTGTTTTGATGTGCCTAAGGAAGATGACCAGAAATAATGCTCTGTTTTGGGGTAGTTAATGGCTCCATTGAGCTTGGCCTATACTGTGAGATGGCAACAATTCCACAATTACCCTTTGGCCATGCCTCTGCCAGAAGTGCCTTGGCTGATGCAAAGACTTGGTCCACACCTTATTTCTAGAGTGGATTTCGCTTATTCCAGCTCAATTTTGCCAGCCCAAACACTTGAGAGGAAGAGGGCAGGTTTATCAACTGTGTGAGGTGTCTTGCTGGGGCACCCTCTGCCACATTTAAGTCCACCTGTGCTCACAGAAGATTTGGGGGAGACTGAGAGTCAGGGATGTAGTGTGTTGACGTTCTGGCTTTAGGTTTCAGAGAGTGTTTCTAGGAACAGGACTTCCCCAAACAGGATTGTTGTATGTGAAGATTCACCTAGCGGAAATTAGTTGGGTTAGTTGGAAGTTCATCTAAGAGTATATCCATTAAATAGGTGTGTCCAAACAGCCTTACCTGGAAATATCTGTGCAATAGTGTTTATTGAGAAAGATATGTGATAGCAACTTACTTTAAGGTACTAATGCAGCAGTGTGCCCAAACCACTGTTCACAGAAGGCTGAACAGGCAGGATAATCTTCCTCTTTTTGAAATGATGGTAGAGGGGGTGTCTGTTTAACATAAACATGCAGTACTGGCCATTTGTCCTAGTTGCTTATAGTCAACAACCTGGCAGCAGTTTTCTTTTCAAAGTGCATCAAGAGGAATCAGAAAGATTATACTTCCATAAAAACTTATCTCAGCATGTTGCTTGGTTTTGGGTTTTTTTTCCATTTACTTGGTTCTCCTCTTGTTCCAGTTCTGTGTGACATGCGGAGGCAGCTATGGTGGGCCTGGTGTCTGTACCTTTACTTGCCAAAGCAGTATACCTGGTGCAGATATGACTGAAATAACAGCTAATCTTATTTTAGTCCTGTGCAATCCCTTTCCTTGCCAGGCTGCAGTCTTCAGAAGCAAAACTCTGGAAGGTGCAAGGTCTTTTTGATGGTAGATGAAAAGGCGACAGTGTAGTGGCTAGCCTAGAGTTAAGTCAGACTAGATACTATATGGCATTCTTCTTTTTATTTTTCACCTTTTCTTCACAAAATTGGTTTTTAAAATGTCAGGGAGGTCATCACTCAGTGGTTGATTCACTTCCCCAAAATAAGTACATGTCCTGGGATTAATTGACTGGAGATCTGAAAGTTAGAGGTTTACCACTTTCATTTCTGCTGTGTGTTCTCTCACCTTGCCAGAGTTTGATCTGTTTCTCTGTCCTCAATTACAGAACAGTAGCTCCAACTGTTGTGGTTGGTCTTATAGAGGAGCGTGAAGCAAAATGGAAAGAAATGGATAAAAATCAATAGTTGTAAGTGTCGAGTGATCTGTGAGGAGGCTCAGAAAAAGCCAATGACATCCAGGCACCTGGCTGGCCTGAGCTCTCTCACATTTCAGTGGGAAATTTGAGAGTAATTTCTTTATTCCAAGCAATCTCCTGGTGCAAAGGAAAAGTCTTCCTTTCTAAGCAAAACCAATAATATTGAACAACAAAACTTCACAGTTTGATAGGACAAACTTTAGTAAGTGATTGTAGACTGCACATTGAAGCTTATTATCTGCATTAAAGATTTTCATGGATAATTGAACTTCCAAAGGGCAGTTTAGTTTCTCCAGGAGCTGAATAAGCTGTTCTGTGCATAACTACCATCATCTGCAGGTAACGGAGGACTAGAGAGACTAAATGGGCTGGGGTGTGATGAAACTCCTGTCAAATGTGCAGACTTAGGTGATTTCCCAGGATGGTTTTTAAAGTCCTGTAGCTCTGGGTTCCCCCATAAGTATTTCTGAACTTCAGAATGAATTGATAAAAGGGATATGCAAACCAGGTTACAGAAGGTTCTTTTCTTTGGAATAGTGAACACAAAAGTGTATCAGTATACTGGGAAAAATCGCTGAAGTGAAGCATAAAGACCTTTATGTTACAAATGAATGTGTTTTCACATGTGTGGATATTTGAGTTACAATTTCGAAGTTATTTTTAGTTACTAATTTTTATTAAGGATAAACAGAATCACTGACAGTGCACGTTAGTTTTCTTCCCAGGCAATAAATCATCAGTTTATGTACACAAATGTTCTTGAACTCTCAAAAGCTTTCCAGCCCTGCAGATGTATTTATTATCCAAGTACCTTTTGTTGCAGTTCTCTTCCTAGAGGTGTAATTCTGCTTTTGTAATGAGAAATAGTTGCAGGGTCCATGAAATATTCATTTGAAGGCCCACACTGATAAGGTAAGGAGCAGCAGACTCTTTCCTAACACATAAAAAATAATTAATAGTTTTACAATATTTATGTTAGGAAAAAGTTTTAAATACTTTTTAAATAGTGGTGTTATCTCTGGGTTGCAACATATGTATAGCAGCAGTATGTAAAGATAATTTTTCTCAGGAATATTTGCTTGTGAGTTAATCTAACTCTGTATAATATGAGGTATATTTTCCTTGCCAGCCAGTGTATACACATTTAATTTTTCCTGTGTTTTCAGCGGGAACCGTATCCTGAGTACAACCACTGGTTTTAGAAAATCCTTATACCTGTGTTCCAGGGAGTGCCAAATTGCAGCAATGTCCGCTGCAGTTTTCAAGGATGTAATTCTTTCACTTATTAGTGAACCAGATGTGTTTTCACTTTTTTAAAAGAGAGAAGAATACCCTGTTTTGGGCAACAGGGACAATATTTCCGTAGTTTAGTTCCTTTCTATAGACAATGATTTTTGTTTAATCTAGAAGACTTCAGGACCTTTTTTCCATCTGGTCTGTCCTTTCAGATCAATAGCACATTTTGTGCCAGTGAAACTATTGTTTGGGGTTGGGTTTGTTTGTTTTGTTTTTTAATTTTGGAAATAAAAGCACTTATGATAGCAAGTATTGCTCCATCTGCTTCCCCATTTGTGAGGAATAGCTTTTTTTGTATTTCACTCTACACCCAGTTGGAATTGCATGAGGCACCAGAGAACAGTACAAAGCAGAGGAGCTCAGCCTTATATGCTCTCCCATGCCACTTGCCAAAGGAGATTTGGGTAAGAAGTGTGGGAAGAGATTACATGGCCAGTTTTCTTTGTTTTTCTTTGTTAGTCCCCAGTGTACTTAATTTTGCAGGTTTTTCATTGCAGTTGCATTGTACTACGGCAAAGCAGCTGCGAGTGGACATTTAGGTGTAGTGCAAACAATGTCAGTGCACATGTTTTAAAACATAAAGGTTTCCAAGGTGAGAGTCTCTGGGAGAGCAGAGAGTAAATCAGACCTGAGAGCAGGTACTGCTATTTGGAGGTTGAAGGGGTGGAGATGAATTACCCCACATTATTTAATTCAAAACTGGCTCTGTCCTGCCACAGTTTTTCATATGATGATATCCCAGGGTCCTGATAAGATCTTTTGGGTTGGCTGCAGTACCACAGCTTTTGATTTCTAGGCAGTTTGATTTCTTTTCAGCTATCACTAAGCATCTGTTTAAGGGTTTCAGTGCATTGATTATGCTACAAAGCAAGAAAATGAGTGTTCCAAGCAAAAGGATTGTTTTAAAATGAGGTAAAATTAAATGTGTAGCTGTTTTTTAACCTGCTTTTCCACTCACATTTGCCTTTGGGCTTCACATTTGGTATTTCATGATTAACTCCCTCCAGAAAGCATCCGTCACTGTATAGGTATGTTTGTGCTTGGGCGTGTTGGTGGTTTCACCCTTACAAAAGTCCTGTGCTTTCCATCAGAGATGTCAGTATTTAAAAAGGAACACCTGTAAATCACATTGATGTGATATTCTTCTGGTCCAGTGTGATACCTGCAATACAGCGTGGGCAAAACCAGTGGGATTGTAGAGGAGGAATTTCCTATGTGATTCCCAGTCACACATCCTGCTACCGTGACAGTCTCTGAGCCCAGGGGGGCAGTGGCAGATGCCAGCTCCTGATGGCTTTGATGGGGATGCAGAGTTGTCACATTTGATCTTCAAACAGTTATCCTTTTTTTAACATTACATGCTTCTTCATATAAAGTGTGCTGTATTTGTCCTCTAAATCCTTTTTGCCTTTATTTCAGCAGAGAGGCGATTAGCCGTATAATCATTTATAAAGCTGTTTAGATTCTGCTAGCTGGTTTTCTTTGGGGACAGTCATATCCAGTACCTTTATTGGGAATAACTCTGTAAATTCATCTTCACTGATTTCCTTCCCCCCACCCCAAGTGACTAAGAGGATAGAAAAAATAGAACAAATATTTGTAGTTCTGCCCCTATTGAAGGAAAAATAAATCTTTCTTATTAGTCTTAACAGTCTAGATGTATCTTTTTTTTGTAATCTTTTCTTGAATAATTAGAGCTTTGAGTTATGCAGTCAAGATTCCTGGGTCATTGCCAGAACAGATTTATTTAAGGGGGACACTAGTTCTCTGAATTCCTTTTAAAGGGCTTTGTAATGTCCCAGACTGCTCTTAATTAGTGATTTAAGAGGGAATACATCTGTTTCACTGAGGGTTGTGAAAAGTTTTATTTAAATGGAAATGTTTAATAAATGGCTCTTTGGAAGGCTAATGTATCTTCAAAATGAGATGTGTATCACAGAGTAATCAGGTGGATAGTGATCTGGCAGTTCTTCTTGTATGGTCTTTTTCAAGCTGAATATGGAGGAAAACCTCATCAAAGACCTTTGGAAGTATCATCTGCTGTTGAATTATAGTTCTTACTTCATCATTCATGCACTACCTACACTCTTCACTGAACTTCAGGTTTAACACTTCATTTACCAGGGGAAAAAACAGTAAACAAATGCTGATGTTGGTGAAGGGCCTATAAAAAGGCTTTTTAGAGACATTGATGGTACTTTGTTTTTTATCTTACACCATCATGGAAACTCAAGTACCAAAATTTAAAGCTACTTAATTGGACATTTGTCATATGCTAAAAATGTGCAGGTGATCTTTGCTGTATTAGGGATTTGAACTGGCAAACCTCAGAAGTGAGGTGCTGGAGCAGATGCTGAGGGAAGGAGGAACTCCACATTAAGAAGCTGCTGCTTTTAGCGAACTCTTCCTTGAATACATGAGGAGATGGCTATTAATAAACACAGCATTACCATCTCCTACTGTTCGCAGGTCTTTTGAATTTGTAATCAAAACCTTGAATCTGAGTATCTTGACTCTTTTCATTTAAGTGTTTATTTATGAGCCCTTACTACCATCTTTGTTCATGTTTTTCTAGAGTGTGAGTTTTTTAGTGTTTTCTTTTTTTCCCAGGGGGATAACACAGGAGAGTTGAAAATGTGCTTGAATAGTGAGGTTATTAGCAATTCTCCTAAATCCAGATCTGGAAGGTTTTGAGGAGGAGAGCAGCAACTGTTGCAAGATGTGAAAGAGAGTCATGGGAAACCCAGCAGGACACTACATGGCAGTGCAGGAGAAGGAAGGCTGGATTCAAAAGTGGGGCAGAGCTGGACACAGTTCTTCCAGGAATGTGAACATCCCATCATGTTCATAAATAACTTCCCCATTTTTGCATTTCCATCATTTTAAAGATATAGATTGCTATCTCACTTAGCAATCCTCTGCAAAATGCCCAGTGTTTTCTGGAAGGGAAAAGCTGATGAGATGCAATAGTGCTGCTCCTGTGTAACTAACCACACTGGAGAATCACACTGACAGACATTCTGTAAGTTGCCCACATTTATAGAACATTGATGATACCATTAAAGTGGTAAATTTAATATTATAGTTCTATTAGATTTCTCCCTCATTAACTCTGATCTGATAAACAACCTCTGGCATATTTTGAAGGTAATAATCACCTTACAATCACTACTGCTTCTCTCTATCTGGCATTTCAAGTTCTTACAGATTTACAGCTCTTCTGTCATCTAATCTGTACTTACTCCTTTATTTCTTCTTTGAACTTGTGCTTACAGGCAGACAACCCTTTTCTAGAGGGCCTTGGGCATGCACTTAACACTTCATAGCCAGAATAAAGTCATCCTAAATTCCATTCCTCAGATTTTGGACAAAATGAGTCTGAGAGAATAAAATTAACCCACTGTTCAGGCAAGCAGGATGCAGACCTGCAGAGGGGTTTTAGGACTGAGCACTTTCTAAGGGTTGGTACTGGGGAATGTTGGCAGCAGTGGGTTGTGTTCTTGGCTTTTGCAAACAGGTATCAGAGCAACCTCTGCAAACTCTTGCTGGAAACGTCAGTGGTGAAGAGGGGACCATGTGGGTACTGGGCACAACCCTGCCAGGCAGAGCAGCCCTGCTGTAGCATGCAGGAAGATGGAAATGCTGAAGAAACTTTTGTCAGCAATGTCTGTCTAGTGGAGACAACTTCCACTCCTAAATATTAATCGTCAAGCAGCAAACCTGCAGCTTAACCAAGTAACCTTAGCTGCTCTCGACTGGCAGGAGGCTTCCAAGGAGGTATCACTTGCCTCTTGTTTTCCTAAGTGAGTCATGGTTTAATTAGAGCGCTGTCTCGAGGAGAAGGTGGTTGTCATACATCACCTATCACAATGTAAAAGTGGAAAGTGACGCTGAAATGCTGACCCTTAATCTGAAGTGCACCATCTGTGTTTTATTTCCACATCTTGCTGAGTTTACAGTTATTTGAATTCACAGTTTGTTCCCCATTTGCTGTTCCCACATGGTAAGTGAATTGGATCCAAAATGTACTGATGAAAGAATGAGAAGTCTGTTGTAGAAGTTTGTTCCTACCTACAAGAGTGCTCTATCTCACTTTTTCCACCCTGTGAGTTAAATCCCAGCTGTAAAATCTTGTCTCAAGATGGCCTTCTTTCATGGTGGGAAGTTGGGGTTACCATAAGGACAAAGACTCCTTTCCCCATCCTGAAGTGATTTATGATTTGCTTATGACTTTCAGCTCTAGAAAAGGTAGAGAGTTCTTACATCTGACAAAGTATTTGCTTTGCTGTTCCTGTAAATTCCTCTGGATGCTTATCTGGTAATAAGCTCTTGGTGTTTGGAGCATCAGTCTTATTTAATATTTCTTCTCTTTTCATATGAGCCGAAGTGTTTGATGCTAAATTAAGACTGGCTATAATATAATGATGAGAGCTGTAATTACAACTGTAATAGTTTTTCATGGTGCAACTTCGAGCTACTCTGATTTTAGAATGGGCAAACAGCTCAAAAACAGGTTGAATTTCATTTATTCTCCCTTCTTTCTATTTTTTTCATACTGAGAGCAACCATTTTCTTAAGACATAACTAACTGCAAAAAAAGATATAAAATTTAAACATGTCATATTTCAAAAGCAAGCCATCAAAATGCTGAAGGCTGTATAAACTTAAATACCTTCTTTGGCTTTTGCTGTAGACCACACAAGCTCTGAGAAATTGATTACTCTGGTGCTGGAGGGGGCTTTCATGATACAGAAACAGAGGTTTGCATTGAATTTCTTTCTTTGTGTGTGGGACTTTTTTTTTGGAAAGAAAAAAAGCCTTTAAACCCCAGATTAAAAATAAGTCACTTCATTGTTTCCTTTTTCCCTTCGTCTAAATCTTATGAAAGAGTTTCCATAAATGATTGGGGAGCTGCATCTCTGAATAAATCTAAAGTAAAATGCTCCATTTCATTTTTCAGTAAAGAGGCTTTTTTCTGGAATGTTGCATGTAGGTACTACCTCATTGAAGTTTCATCTGATTGAGAGAGCTTCAATGTGGCTCATGCAGATTTTTTTATTTTGTGGACATGAAGAGGAGTGGCAAATAATTTGGAGTAATTTATTTTTGTATTGCAGTCTTCAAATTTACTGTATGCAGTATTCTAAACCCAACATTATCAAAGGCTTTGGAGTTCCCATGGCAGCTGTGAGTTGACCAGACATATACCCAAAAAATCGTCTACAGCTCAAAGAAGCCACTGTTGAAAGATCAGGAAGGTGATTTGAGCAAAGAATTTTTGGCTTTTCTTTTTAAACAAGAGACATATAATGGGCCAGCACCTTGGCCCAGCTGGTGTTTTCATGAAAATACTGATGTCCCATAAATTTAAGACTGTTTATAAGCAGGCCAATCTCCTGTTAGTGTGTGGCCATATCTCTTATAAATGTAACACAAGGGTTGCTGGCTCTCAGTGGTGTTTTGCCCCTACCTAATTCAAGCACTTTTGAGGACTGGATACATCAGCAAGAGCAGCGTCTGTTTTTGCTGCTGGGTTTGGTGGTGTGAGACAATGTTTTCCCTCACCTGGCCCTTTCACACAGGTGCTGTGAACTTGTGAGCTGTGTCCTGTGCCCACAGCTGTACAGAGCTGCTTTGCCAGCAATGGCTCTTGGCTGGTGTGGGTCAAAATTCTGCTTGTTCCAGGAGCAGAACTGGTGCTGAACCCACTGGGCCTTGGGAACAGTAGCAAGAGTGGCCCTACGCCACCCTGTGCCCACCCCACCAGTGCTTCCCATGCCATCCTCGGGGTTCCCATGTCCCTGCTTGTCTCAGTGTAGCAGCACCAGCCCCAGCAAAGCAGCCCTGGAGCTGCAGGGGAGCAGGTTTCCTTGCAAGGCTGGAGTCCCCTGGGATTTTGGAGCTGCATCTGAGCAATCGTGTCCTGCGAGATACGTGGAAATCGTCCGAGACGGACACCTGCTGGCTCTGAAGCAGTCAAGTGCTTTTTCCAAAATATCTTTGGCCCCTGATCTGGATGTTTACTTTTAAAAAGATACAGGCACGTGTTGGCTGTAAAAGAAAGGCGGGGGGGGTCATTGTTGCTACTGTGACTGAAATTCCCTTCAGACTTAAAAGGAAGATGAAAGTTGGTACTTTAAGAGAAACTCGAAGCCCTTGGGACAAGCACAGCAGAAAACAGGAAGATGCTCTGTATTCTGTCTGATTGCTTGCAAAAATGAGTGCTGTGTCTCCTACAGAGAGAGAGACAGAGCCAGAAACACATATTCGCATCGTTCCCCCATGCTTGAGCCTTGCTAACTAGGACAATACCATTTTGCACTTCCCTGGGCATATTCTCAAACAGCAGCTCAGTGCAGGTGATAGAGAAAAAAGGAGGGTGAGGGAGAAAGAAGAGAGGGGGGAAAATCTGCCTTGTGGTATTTCAGATCTCCAGCATACACAGGTGCTTTTTAATCCCTCTGGCCTACATATTCCACAGCCCCTAGGAATAGAGGAGTCGTGATGTAATGCTCTTTTCCTCACACTCCCAGCTTAAATACAGATGGAAATTGTTGTCATGTGTTAGAAATGTCACCAATAATATAAAAGGCAGGCTTCTGCATTCTCCCTTTTGCACTGTCAGCTGCTGCTGCCAGCTTATTCTTCCCTCTCAAACCTATTGTCATGTGGCAGAAACCCTGATGTAAGTAAGCCCTGTCCTCCCCCTGCTTATGATCCCTGCATTTTTTATTCCCCTCTGCTGCAGTGCTGAGGATCATTACATACCACGACTTAAAGACAAGACCTCACAAAGGAAGGATTAATCTTGTATTTGTGCTTGAATTTCGAAGGACTCAGGCAAGTGAGAATGTTCTGTTGTATTCTCTCTCTCTTCCTTCCCCCGCTTCCTTTCCTAGATGCTACCGTAAGGAATGAAAAGCAGCAAATGTGCTAAGCTGGGTGTGTGTTTAGAGAGCGATCGCAGCGGTCCCCCAGCCGCAGGTTGGGGTGCGAGGGGAGGCTGTGGGGCTGGGAAGGGAGCTGCGGAGCGGGGCTGGCAGCCCGAGCCCAGCCTGGGAGGACAGATGGCTAGTGCTGCTTTTTAATTCATCAAGCAGGCTTTACGTGAGGCCCGTTGGCGAGCGGGTGTGCTGCGAAAAGCGGGGTCAATGGGCACGAATAGGCTGAGATCAGGACCAGATGCCTGCCGAACAATGGGGCTTTTGAAAGAAATGCGGGAGGAAGCGTGGCGCTGGCTTTGTACTGCCTCCGCATTGCAGGTTGGAATGGGGCAGCTCCGATTTAATGAAGTGCATTCCTAAACGTGGTCGTCAGCCCGGGCTGGGAGACAAGGGGACATGTCAGAAGGGGGCTTGTGGGGCCGGCGCTGGGGGGCGAGCGATCCACTGATGGATCGCCCCGAACAATGCGGTCTTAGTGCTGGATGGGAAAAACCATCAATACATCCCTGTGCATATTAATGCGATACAGCAGGTGTTGCTAAATGTCTGTCCCCGCATTGTTCTCCCGCGGCTCAGCCGGGGAGGGGGCAGGAAGGAGACCCCGCGAGGGATGCGCTCATCCAGGCTGGAAATGCAGCGGCTCCGGGACGGCCGCGCACGCCGGAGGAAAAGCGGGAGGCGAGAACCGGCGCTCCTTCCCCGGGGTCACTGCGTGGGACGAGGTGCAGGGCAGCCGTGCCCTGTGCTGGCCCTGGCAAGCAAGGCGGGGACAGGCTCAGAGAGGCTGGTCACAGCTTAAAGGCATAGCAGGGCCAGAAGGGTCCTTTTTTCTGCAAATATTCCCCCAAACTAAGCAGATGTGAGGACTGGGAAGTGCAGTCTGGGTCACCAGGGCAGAGGGCAGGGAGGGGGGAGGCAGGAATGGTGTCTCAGCTGGAATTCAGCAGTGAAAGAGTTAAAAAGGGGCATATTTTTTTCAGCTTCTCCAGAAATACATCGATTGGGAATGAGTTGGGAAAGCTGTGTGAATTGCAATAAACAAGGTGTACAACATGGATAAAACCAAACAAAACATCTATGTCTGCTTTTGTGTGTATCCTGCTGCACTGGCTGGATGTACTCTTCCTTTAAGATAGTTTTCTATCTCACAGAAGTAACATCCCTAAACACTTACAGCCATGTTTGCCGGTGTAATTCTTGAAGGGTTGGGGAGGAGGAGAGTGTACACATTCAGTCATTATTATATGCATTTCTTAAAAAAAGACACCCATTTAATTGCTGTCATTGTGTTATCTGCTCCCCTTGTGATTTGTGACATGCTATACTGTATTTGTTAGCAGAATGAAAGGGGTCTTTGTTCCTTATTCATACTATGGCACACTGCATCTCTCAGTGAAAATGGAATATTTGCCTTTAGAGCTAACTTAACTGGTGATCTGTGCCTGCTGTAACACTGGGAAGGGATTGCTTTGTTTTTGCTGGGAGTTTCAGGGGAATTTGCAAGCAAGGCTTGAATTATTTCACTTATTTATTTTTACATATCAGTGGGTTAATAGTGATGAAGAGTGATCAGCCTAATTTGCCCACAGGACAGGTAAAGCATGACCAGTGGCTGCAGCAGCTTCACATATTGCAGCTGTCTTTCTATGGATCTCTTTTCTGTGGATGAATGGCCACGTTGACCATGAACTAGGATTTAGTCATTGTGCACCTTTGATCATTTGCTGCTGTGTAAATTGCCAAAAAGGGTGTAGAAAAATAAACTTAGAGTGTATAATATGGACAAGCTCATGTGTCTGCTCAGAGGTTGGCCAAGGCTGCAGATGAATAAAGGCTGTTAGTGACTGGCCAGCTGTGAGGTTGGGGGTGCCAGTGGCACTTGGAGAGCGCTGCCCAGGCACTGGTGGTGTGTGCTGGGTTAGGTTATGTATCCTGTAACATCAGCAGCATTATCACTTGTGATCTATTTGCTGTCCTTGCCGTGCTCTGGCTACTTGGGTATCAGTCTGTGTGCCTGTGAATGGGAGTGGTTTATAAGTGTAGCAGCTAGAATTGGCAGCCAAAAAAGATTTAAGGCAGTGCTTGCACAGACAATTCATGACTTCTTCTAGCACACCTACATGGCATGAATGTATGGAGCTTGTTTTTATATTGAACTACCAGGTTCAGCAGCTTGAGCTTTATGTTGTTAATTATGCTTATTTTCTACTCTGCAGTGCCCAAGGAAAAATGAGCAAAAGATGCAAAGGCTGGCTCGGTCCTGGGAGGCTGCAGTCTGTGTGAAGGGCTCCTCTGTTAGAGGGGCTGGCTCAGCAAAGGGCTGGGCTGTGAACCTGTTGCTTGCTTGTTGTTGTGTGGCTCCTCCTTCAATGTGGGAAATCGTATCAAAGAGTAACTTTGGTCTGGAGAGAGCAAGGAAGCATTTGGTGGTGCAGAAGCACAGGGAGTGTTTTCTCCTTTGCCAGTTTGTTTCCATTCATCCTTGTCTACTGCTAAGTCCTGTCAGATAGAAGCAATGACGGATCCATGTAGATCCAAGAATGATGCTTCACTTCCTTCAGGGAAACCGCTGTAGTGTCTGTGAGAAGGAGCACAGGCAGCTGTTCCAGGAGCATTTCAGCTCCCCGCTGTTGAAGTGTTGCAGAGCCAGCTTCTGCTGTAACAGCAATAACCCTTTTCCAGTTGAATGTCTTTCTTTTTTTTTTTTTTTAATACACTCTTCTAATGCAGGTAATCCAACCTGCAATATGAAACTTAGAGGATCCCTTTTGTCATTATTGACAACCCCTAGCACAGGTAAGGTTGTCATAGCAGTCAGTGTTGCATAAAGGAAAAAAGCAACAATGAAACCATTAATTCAGCAGCAGAAGCTGATTGAATGGTGTTGGGTTCCTGACTCTGCATCTGACAGTAACAACACCTACCGTGAGTTTCAGTTGTTTTGAAGTTCCTGTGCTGCAGGGAAGGCCCTTGCCTGCTCTTTGGAGCCTGTGTATAGACACCTTTCTGCCAGCTTTCCATCCTTTCCCGTGCACCAAGTCTTTATATGGTTGCACAAGAAATGCTTCTGAAATCAATGCCCATCAAGTCATTTTGGCCAAAAGGGGCTGCGTGCTGTGGTATTCAATAAAGCTTATTCAAAATGTGGTGCTATGTTCAGACAAATTGTGCTAAATCCTGTCCTGAAATCCTCTGAATGTTTTGCTCTTGAATATTCTGGTAAGCATGATGACTGGTTCACTGTGCTAATCCTATATGGTCTTTCTGTCTGCAGATAATCCTGAGCTGTTGTTGCTGTTCTGAACACATGAGTAAGATCCTGTCCCCCTCCTCTTGACCATATACAGTAGAATTCCAGCTGACTGCTAGAAAATAACAGATAAAATATCCTACTCTTCCTTTTTCTCATCCTTTAGTATGAGAGTTGAGTTTCTTCTACTTGAAAAACAAACCTGGAGAAGTAGGAAAAATATTCTTGGTCTGTTGAGCTCTATCTGGAGGCATGTACTGGCTCAGACTGTGCAGGATGTCTTCAGGAATCTCAGCTGTAGACAAATGTGGAAGCAAAGACATGCTTAAAGCAAGTTTTCAAATTTACATAGATTGGACAGAATTTCTATTGCAATTTCACGTTAATTAGAGATTAAGCTGGCAGTGATGGCTATAGTAAATATTGTTCCCCTAAAATAAAGTTACTGTATTTTCCTATTTTTATCTGAGTGATTTTTTATTTTTTATTGCTGGACCTACCTGTGGAAGATGGCTTGGCAAAATTTATCCCTTTCTGGTGGAAAAAAACCCCTTTTCCTTTGGGACAGTTAGTGTCACCTCAAAATTATTACTTGAGCGTGTTTCAGATTTAGTAGAAAAGCTTATGTAAGGAAGGGTGATAGTTTAACCTTGGGTTGATTCTCCCCACCCCCACTGATTTTACCCATGGACAGATATTGTATATCCTTATAGTAAGATTAGCATATTTGCATAAATATGTTAATATCCATATGGCCTGTATTGAGATGGTTGCATGGGATGTATATATCTGGTGTGTGTGTAATACAAATGCTTACACTTGCTTTTAACTACAAACATCAAAATGTCATGAACTGGAGAGTCCATGATAACTAAAGTCAAACTTTTTCTTAAAAACTATGTAATATTTAGTTGATAAAAAATATCACGAACACCCACTCTTTTCCTTGGAAGAGATTGAATTTTTTTTCCTTCTAAATAGACTTTCAAAGGATTCATTAAGTAAATGAAACCCAAGAAGAAAAATAGTTGACCCAGCAGTTTGAGGCCAATGAGGCAATTACCCAATAAATTTGTGTCAAGTCAGCCCTAAGTGAACTGTGCCTAAATGACTTTGTTATATATATTTTCTGAAAATGTTCCATATTGAAATAGGCAAAAAAACCCTGCTAGATGAATAATGTCATTCTGTCAGCAATTGGAATATGGCTGTGGATATCAGTCACTGAATAGAAAAACAGCTTGTTGCTTTGCCTACCTAAACAGAGGTAGTGTGTCACCTGGAATTTGCAGTGTTACCACCTTCTTTGTTTGCCTGAGGAAACACTCAATCCATTGCAGATTGGAAATTTTAGTTTGTTTGTGGGGGGTTTTTTTTGTGTTTTGTTTTCATTAGGGTACAACACTGCCTGTTAATGCATGTGAAGATGAGAGTGAGGCACACAAAAAGTTAAAGCTCTGAAAGAACTCTGTAACTGAGATCGTGATGTAATGGGGGAAAAAGTAAATTTGCTTCTTTTTTCCCCCTGTGTTTGCATCTTCTTTGGGTACAGGCTTTCTGGACATCTTTGGTAGGTTTGTTGCTCACATTGAGAACTCTGGTGTTGATTTTTTGACGTTAATTTACATGAATGGGGAGCAGCTGAATAATAGTCATGTAGAAGGTGCTGTTGGAAATGCAGTTCTGTCAGCACTGCCTGATGATGAACAGTGTGTCATTGCTGTGATGGCACACTGACAATTCTGCACCAGAATGCAAGCCCTTGGTAAGAGTGGGGACGTGACTGGGGGAAAAAAAGTCTCCCTCTTGCATGGACCACAGCAAGAGCCTGAGGCTCGAGACATCCCCTGAGGCTTCGACTGAGGGATCCAACTTCTTTTCAGCAGCAGAAGCAGAGAATGGGCTGTAGCAGAGTATGCAGTGCTGGTTAAAGATGTGTGTTGAATGTAGTTTAGTGGACAAGTGTCCTGGTGTTGACAAGGCAATATTTTAATGTGTGATAATCTGTCATCCTAAACTCTTAAGGGAAATCAAAGGTTTACCACATTTAGATGCATGAGTTAAAACTGTCCTTTGCCTTTTCTACTTCAAGACTTGAATTTATTTCTTTTTTTCCTGGTGAAGATGAAGTCAACTCATTTTGAGTCCTAATCAGGAAGTGATTCAGAGTCTGTGCTCATTAAATCCTTCCCTTCACTCCTGGGACTGTCAGGGAGGATGTCACACATTACCTGCTGATGAGATGATGTTTTGTGAAGGAGATGAATGTCCCAGAAAGTATTCTCACAGGGACAAACCACTGGGAAGCCGGAAAGGGTTTAGAAAGCCACAGTGAGGCTGGAATATGAGTACTTGAGCTAGTTTTATCATCACTCCGTTAAGCAGCTGCTTACCCATTAGAAAGAACTCATCTTTAGTTGCATGTGATTTGGGAGGCATGAAGGTTGAGCCCTGCTGTTCTCATTATTTGAAGTTTCAGATTTTTTTGGGGTTATTAGGGTACAACACAGAGCATTTAATTCCCCTTATCAGCTCCTTTGGATATCATTTGATTGGATGGACCCTTTTCAATTTTTTTCCATTTTCCTCTTTCTCATACTTCATGGATTCTGTTGTTTTATTAGTTCAGTGGCCTTTCTGGGTCATTGCAGTCTAAGTATTCTGACTTTTATAAAGGTCTTGGTGACTAAATATTAGTGACCTCTATTCATCTTCCTTTTGCTTCTCCAAGGCAGAGCAGTTTGATTTTGAGCTGCTCTGTGTTACGGTATCAGCGAGTTCATCACATGGGGAATCAAATCCCATTTCTTCTCCACAGATGAAGATGTCCACTCAGTACATTGAGCTGTAGAGTTTCTGCTTCAGTGTTTGGATAATAGGATCCCTGGAAAAGAGCTGGAGAGAAACTAGCCTGTGGAGTTTCGCCAGCCTAACTAAAATAATGTACCATTACACAATTGAAGGAATATTGCTGGAAAGTTCTAGGAAAGTCTAACAAGCTGAGCGTGATTGACTTGAATTTCCAAATTATGTAAGAGGAAATGGAAAAGTTACCATTAGCTGTACTTGGGAGCTTGTTATACCAACAGAAGTCTTTTTGGAAAATTCAGCTTTGTTTTGGTAGGCTTGTATTTTGAGGCATTCCTTCTAGGGCACCATCTCTGAGGCATTTCCCTAGCTCAGACTCTGCCTGAGGGATGGAAAGACACGTCCCTGTGGAGAATTTGGGGTTCCAAGATTAAGAATGGATGCTGCCATAATTTGAAGATTTTACACATCATGTTTTGCCTTTATCTGGGCAAGTCTTGTCAAATAGATGTGTAACATAGGAGCTTTCCTCTTGCTCAGTCTTGCTTTCTCCTTCTGACAGCCCTCTGCCTCATTTGTTACTCTCTGCTGCTCCCTAAGTGAAGTGGGAAAGGGATTTTACAAGGGAAATAAGAAGATCCAACTTCAGCATGGAAGAGTTCTTGAGAAGTACCTACAGGAACAAAGAGAAACAAAAACTGTCTGAGCAACCTGAACTGCGGGCTTTGGTAGCTCAGAAGTGCTGTATTTGGGAGACTGTATTTTAGCAGGCTATTTTTTTTCTCGCTTACTGTTGTAGCGTTTTTTAAAATGCAGGGGGGAGCAAAGAAACACCCCAAAATTTCAAAGTTCTACCTTCCTCCCAAAGCCCTGCCTTGAAGCTCTTATGGAGGGTCAGAGAACAACTATGGGAGATTTTATCCGCAGTATTTAAAGTTTGGGAAATGGAAATGAGAGTCTCTGAAATTAGAAGCTGATAATGGAGTGTGTGAGATGGCTTTTCAGGTGTTGCTGCTGGCTGTATCTGATACATCCAAAGCTTACACTTTTAAGCAAGGGGAGATTTGAATGCTGCCCAAAAGTTGCTTTTATACGTAGAACTCTTTGCATCTCTAGCTGCAAATGGCACACTGGCACCATGGGGAGGTCTTTAAATTGAAGGACCTTTCTCTAATAAAAGGTCTGCTTCACTGTAAAAGAGATACTAGGGCTATAGCATCTTGAAGGGCAAGCTGATAAATGAGATATTATCATCTCAGTGTGTTCTTTTAGTGAAATATTTAAAAGTGGCTCACTCCTGGTGAATTACCTGCTGCCCTGATCCTCTAGCAGCCCTATTAAATCGTCGCCTGTTGTAACATTCTTTGTAAAGTTAGTGTGTCCCACTGCACTAAGCACTATTTCAGATATCCCCATTATAACAAAAAATCTTTATCTAGTGATAGTGCAAACCAATGGCTCTCGTGGGTGCTTTCATAATGAGGTTTTATGGTGGCTGTTCTCTGATCCCTTTTCTCCTTGTGCCAGTGTATCAAATTTACTCAATTCCTCTCATAGAGCTTTACAAATTTGCTCTTCGAACTCCTCCAATGTTCCAAACATCAACACTTCTGATACAGAATGGGTTTATCAAAACAAACAGTGGCAGAAAATAAGGGTACCTTTGCCCAGCAAAGTGCTCGGGCTGGAAGGGCTTCATGAGCCACTGGAGCCATGTCTGTACTCCTTGCCCTGAGAGAAGGCAAAATGAAAGGAGATAGTTTAAAATCTTAAAATTTTTGCTATTTAAAAGCTTGACTTCTGCTTGAGTACTGGAGTGCTCTGTTGCTGTTGCATGGCAAGTAGCAACTTGATTTCTTCTGGTCATCTGTCTACAACGTATTTTTAAATATTTCTGTTTGACATATGGTGGTCAGCAGCTGCCCTTGCTGGTGCTACTTGAGGTTTGTAGTACTGTTACAGCAACAAAACTGACAGGGCTGCGATCAGTACCTGAACAAACAATTGCACTTGTGCCTTTTGCTTTGGAACTATATTCCTTGGATATTCTTGGGTGGAGTGGAAGAAATCTTAAACTCCTTTGATGTCTTTCCTGGCCTCATATTTAATTACATATTTTTTGATAGTTTTCCCTCAGGAGTTCTTTATTTTAAATGCATTTTACAAATACACATTCAAATAAGCCTGACACTATTAATTTTTGTAGTCTAGTTATTTTGTATTGCTGACCATCCCCTTGGTACTTGAACTTCTTCCTACAGACAGTATTCACAGTATTTCAAGAACTTGTGGTCTCTCCTCACTGAAGTAGAAAGTGTGGTTGGGTTGAAACCTTCTGCTTTTTCTCCCTTGACCCATATGCCTTGTGCCAGTTTGGCTTGGTTTGATTTTATTTGGATGCATCCAGGCAATCAGAAGGAGAGGTGCTCAGAGACTGCCAGTTTTGGTTCTGTGATTTGTAGCAGTCAGGTTTGGCAAGCCCCATCTTTGTGCAGCGAGAGTTGGCAGTGAGTGGTGGGAGCTGATGGTCTGGTCTGCAGCTGAGCAATGGGCCAACAGGTGTTGGCTTGGTGGATCTCTGTGTGTTCTCTGGGAGCCTTCTGTCTTTGACACTAGCCACATTCATGTCTGCATACTACAGGCTCATCTATTTAAAAAAAGAAAAAAAAAAAACCAAAACGCGGGGATTGAGAAAATGACCTGTCCCAGGTTACCACAAAGTCTGTTAACAGGAGCATGTTATGGTGGCTGGGTGCAGTGACTGACCTTCTGCACATCCTTCCACGGTTTGTCTCAGTCCTGACAATTGTTTTTGCCCTCTGATGAGCTATTTTGTTAGGTGGTGGCTGCATTCGAGAAAAAGAGGGTAAAAAAAAAAAAAAAAGATAAATTTCAAAATATTGCATGAAGCAGCAGCGAGGAATAATCCTGGTTTGTGGAAAAATGCTGCAGGAGCTGGTGTGGATGCTCCTTTGGTCTCTGCCCCTGTTTGACACAGCTACAGACTGCCCAAACTATGTGCAGCAGCAGGACTAAAACGGTTCCTGTATTCAAAGCTCCTCTAGCTTAAAGTTTTATTTAAAAAGGTCTGTTGCACTCTGCTTGCAAGCCCATACATCCCACACCGCGCTGGCTGTGAGGTCCGATACCATCTCAGTAATTAAGTGCCAGCATCCTATAGCACAGTGGGTTTAAAAGGCTGTCAGCAGCTTAAATGCCACCTGATATTAAATTTATCAGTCTAACTTTTCAGCATTCTGCAGCTGACCCCTGGTAACAATGGCCATGGCAAATTATTTGTAGATGATGCCTGCTGCATCCTCGCTGCTTGGCTGGTTTAATTGCTGATCTCTAATCTTCCTCAAAAAGGTGGAAGTGCAGGAGCAGAAAGGCAGCCCTACACTTATCGCAGGTTTTTTGCCCAGCTGCCATCAGTCCATTCTCTGGGACACTTTTTGAGTTAACAGTGCAGTGCTGGACCCCCAGGGCAGTTGTGTTCCCTGTGCAGTGGGCAAGGGCGCAGGTCAGTGCACAGAACCTTCACTACACTTCCAGGTGTGGTGGTTCCATCACTTCCCTAGGCAGCCTGTTCCAATGTCTGACTACCCTTTCAGCAAAGAACTTGTTCCTAATATCTAATTAGAGTTCCTCATACTCCCCCCAAATGCAAATAATGGTGCAGATTTATCCCTCTCTGCCTTATGCTCTGCCATTGTAAGTTGAGGCTAATAATATGCTCCTTTTTTAAAGCTCTTTGGGATCATTGGATGAAAAGCACTATGTAATTATTAAAGCGCAGATTTTATGGTGCTGCCTTTAGAAGGAAAGGGGAAAAATATATTCACTTGGCAAAATATTATGTTGTAGATGCAGCTTTGGAAATCTGACTTTCATTGTTAAATTAAAAAGGACTGTTCCACTGTAGAGTGTCATACTAAAACCAGGCCTGTGTTGAGGCTGCATAGAAGCTTTGTGTGCCACTGGAAATGTATAAAAAGAAAGAAGAGCAAACTGAAACAAAAGAAGGGCTGGTAAAAAATAAAATTAAGTAAAGCCAGTGATGGCTGTAAGTGCCACTTGTGTCTTTGGGACTCAGAGTTGCTGAGGCAATGTAACATCGAGTTCTCAGCAGTGCAGATGCTTATGGCCACATCATTTTCAAGGCCATTAAGTTCAAATGTTTGTCTGTTTCCTGAGATGAAAGGAGTGAGAGCTCTCTCAAAAAAAGAAGCCTGCAAATTCTAAAGCAGCTGTGCTGCATGCAATTTGCCTAGGAATTATACCTCAAAATACCATTTTTACCTACTTTGAACAAGGCAGAGGCTGATATGAATGCCTCATTGTTTTGTCTCAAGATTGTTTTCCCAGAAAATATCTTTCAAAATATTTATTTTTTGGTAAATGCATGTGTATAATTATAGATAAAGGCTAATTTGCGTAGCTGAGTTTTGTGCTGTCAAATGGAAGCTGAGTGGTTTAATACCAAAATGGGACTTCACATTTAAATCATGCCTATGTGCTTTTTATGTTTTTTACAATAGATTCAGTGGCTAATCATCACTTAAATTGGCTTTTCTAAATAACAAGCCATATTAGATAGTCTAATGGCTTACTTGGAAACTGGGAAGCAAAAATGATACCACAGTGAATCAAGACTGTAATATTGAAGTTAAAAAGAAGACCGAAAATAATGCCCCATTTGTCTGCCCATGTGCACTCAGCCTTGCTGATGGATTTGTTGATCATCAGAATGCTGGAATGTTTGAAGAATCTGACTAAATCATTGAATATCTCAAAAAAAAAATGTAATGAAAACTAGCAGATATGTGATTTTTTTGCAGCAACATCCAAACTGCAGGGTGAGACCTTGCTGAAAATGCCACAGGATGTTCTCAATACTCAGACCTTAATTCCAGTAAAAGCCCACCTGCATGCACAAAAGGAGAAGGATAAACTCATGACATTCTCACCATGATGGGATCATCAAAATCATGGAAGGAAAAAGCTGTGGAAGTCAATGCTTTCATTCTCAAAATCAATAAAAGCAGAGCATTTCAGGGGGAAAGTCTCCTTTCCAATCCATTAGGCCAAGTTGTTCATGCTCACCATTTATTTTTTTCTTTGCAATATCAGATGTGACAACATCAAACAGCTCTGTCCATCACCCAGCTGGAAGAAACTAATGCACTGTAATACTCAGCTCAGTATTCATTTTGTCAGCCACATGATAATGATTTAAATGATTATAAAGCTGTTATTTGTATAATACAGAATTTTAAAAACAAATTATTTGGTAGGCTAACTAGTTGCCAAACTTTTCAGAATTCTTCTGCTGTGGAAATCTTTACAATGTCCTGTAAAATTTGTGTTATTTATTTGTAAGCCCAAATGAAATGTTCAACTAAATATGACCCAAATCAGTTAAAACGTTTGCCAGTTGCATATCTGTGGCCAAAAAGTCCCTTCTTTTGCAAAAAGAATAGTTAATTTGTATGTAGGTTTACAAGTAGTTAATTTTTAATGCTGACAGGTGTCTTTTAGGTGTTTCAAACCTGTCTTTTATTGGGCAGGAGATACTGATAAATGGAATAGCTATGGAGAGCTTGTGGAAACTTGTTTTGGAATGAACAGAGCTGCAATTTTAGCCCTTAGCGTTTTTCTGGTAGCCTTACAAATGGTTTTATGTGGAGAACCAAGGGGAAAATGTCAGCGTTACAGTCCTGATGCATTCCAGGTATGAGTTTTCCAACTATAAATTGTCTGAATTCACTTCTGGTTTTGGAGTTTCAGAGGGACCAGTTGTGTTCTCTGGGTATGACAGAAAGCACTTGCCTGTGACCTGGTCCCATTGATCCAGTGGTGAGCATTGGGTTGGGGCTTTGTTGCTTTATTGTGGTTGTGGATGAAGCTTTTGGAGGAGAAGCAGTTTCAGCTCTGGTGCTGCTGTATAGTGGACACTCATCAGCCTTGAAGTTCAGTTTAAGCCACTTGCTACCAAATTTCCTAGGTTGTTCCAGGATATGAGCATCCTCTGACTTGGAGGTTAATCAGTCACTTCATTTTTAAAGTGTGCTCATCACTTGGGCTTTAACTTGCTTATTTGTTGTGTTACTAATTTGATGGGAAATTCTTCTTTGAGGTATACATGTGGTTATTTGTATAAAGAACTGTTGCACTGACCCCCCAGGACAGCACTCCTCACTCTGGAAATACTTCAGCCTTGTAAGTAGGAATTTGCATTACATGAGCTAGGGATTTAAAGGAGCAAAGACAGACTCCTCTTGCCTCTCTTGAAATGATTATGTATCTTGGCTTTGTTTTATAGCATTACTACATACAAGCTAGGTCCTGACAAACTTCTGAAAGAATGGGGTTGGATTCTTCCAGTCTTTGAGACATCCAAATGCTTTAAATATCATCTTAAAAGGTACTGCATTGTTAAAGTGTTAGTTACAGCCATGGTGGAGGTATTACTGGGTGAAACATTCTTTGCTTGTCTGGAGAGATCAGACTGTATTATAAGAGTGGTGTTTTCATGTGGCAAAGATTCTTTCTTTTGGATTGTTCTAAACTTGAGTCGTAACAGCAAAAAATCCTCCTGCATCACAAGAGAGGCTGTCTCCTAGTTTAACCTCCTCAGCTGGCAGAAATCACTGCAGCTTTTTTTAATGTCAGGTCTCAGGCTTGGATAAGCATATTTATTCATATCAAGCCATTGAATGTTTTGAGGTTCATCTATGACTAACTGAAAGTCTTTAAAAATAGACCAAACATCGGAAAGCTCTTGAAATGTTTTGTGATATAAAGTCTACTTCAAATAAATGGGATTGTCTCAATGGCCTCTTACAGTTGGTTCATTTTAATGGATTTTTATCCTCTTTTCTTTCCCTGATGAAACCAAATGCAGCTCACCTCTGGCATGAGGTCACATGAGTGCTTGATGAGATTTGCTAATGTCCCTGGTTTTAATAACAGCCATGGGCCCACCTGACATAAAAGGCCTCCTTTGCACTTACCCCTGCACATCCAGGTCACCTGCTCCTGTGGGGACAGGCTGGGGGAGTCTCTGGGCTCTCTGACACATAACTGGGCACCTTACTATCAACTATATAAAGAATGAGGTTTGGTATGTGGGTAACTGTTGCCTGTTGAAAAGCTTCCAATAAAGTGATGGGCCACAAGATCCAGTATAGAACAGCTTTTTAGATGAGGCTTCCCTTTCATTCAGGGTCTTCCCCAGGATTAAGAATGCCAGTTCTCTCCTGAGATAATGTTGGCTTGAACATCCCCACTGGTGGGCTTTCAGTCGTTGAGACTGTGGTGCTTATATTGGGATGCTGCTTAAATAAGGCTTGTGGTAATGGATCTTGAATCTGAGCTTTTTGGTTCTGTGTTTTGCCTTAATAGAAATCAGCACCACTTCGGCCTATACTTAATGCACATGATTGGGGTGCAAGATAGAAAGGAGACACATTCTGGACAGTTGCAGCTGGGGATAAGGGAGAGACAGTCCAGCTCCACTGGCCTACAGAGGTCCCAGAAAATTAAGATGTTACTTTTTTCCTCCCCTCCTATTCATTGTAAAGGGATGAAAAGGTTCCTCTTAAGTTGTTATATTCTTTTAATGATATGAATGGTTCGGTGGGGCAGACAATTTGAAGTGGAAAGTGAATGCAAGAATCTTACTGAGTCCTACACTGGACAAGTAGATTAGGGACCACATATGCAGGCTTGAAAACATTTGATTTTTAAAATCTTGTTACATAAGGGGGCACAGAACAATGTAAAAGACTTGGGGCCACACTCACAGCTGGCATAGTTCGGCCTAGCACCATGGATTTCAGGGTAGCAACACCAATTTCTCCTGGTTGAGATTCTGGCCTTTAATCTGTCATCAATCTAATAAAATGGAGCTGCTCTAATTACCACGGTGTCAGTCAGAAATATGTTTGCCTGAAATGATAAAGCTGAGTTGGATCCTGGAGCCCACACAAGTCAGCAAACACTGTGCAAATCTGAGTTAAACCATTTGTTTGCCCACTTAAGGAGAGGTTGTCCACGGTCATGGTATGTGTGGAAAGAGAGCGGGGGAGTGAGAGGAACAACTGAAACATATGGCCCAAGTGAGCTTTCTCTTTATTCCAATGCATCAGGATAAGACAAGCTGTTGAACCGATGAGAAACGTTCCTTATATACCATATTTCAAGATTAAAACCGGGAGAAATTCAGTACCAGTGATCTCACATCTATGTTTGAGTAAAGGTACAGAAAAGTGTTAAGCTGAAAGCAGAGGAAAAAAGCCCCTAGGCCCAACCTCCCCTAATCCATAATAGCTGCATCATTATGTAAAAGAAAACAGCAGTTTCCCCACCAATGTGTCCATAAATGGAAAACTTATCAATACCTCCAGATGCTCCCTGGCTTTATGACACCATTAAGTTTAATTGCACTGATAAAATGGATTGTATTTGTATGGAACAAGGTCTTTTCAGGATCGAGTTTGGGGAGCATGCAGGCACGGGAGAGGGGTCATATACATTGAGACATGCTCTTCACTGCACGTTAACTTAATTTTGACCTCGTGTTTCTTGAAGAAAAATGTGGAAGTGGCATTTTTGCAGTGTTTGTGACCTCCTGAAATGTCAAGATTGAGAACTTTGTTGCAGCTGCACTTGCTGCAACTTAATGCTTTTGCAGTGGCAGTTAATTTAGTTTTTAGTAAGGAACATTGCATTATTACTTAACATGAACACAGGAGTTATAATTTCAAGCTATAATCCTAGGGCCACTTCTCCCTGAGTCAATGGAAAGAGAACTTTTTACCTTTATTTTCAGGATCAGCAGAGACCAACTTCCACTGGGTCTGAAAATCCCAATTTGTGGTGAATCCAGGGAGAATTTCGGTGTCTGTTTTTGAAGTCTTGTATCAGCAAAGCCTTTCCACCCTCCAAACCTAACATTTGCAGGTTTTATCAGCTGTCTTACTCATCTTGTCCATTCCCGTCATTAATTCAAAACACCTGCTTTACTTTATAAAATGTAGCCACTCACCAGGGTCGATGTACCAGTTTGACAGTATAAATTCAGGAAAAAAAAAAGCACCACTATTCTCTTCTTGCCTCTCCCCCAGAAAACTCAGACACCTACAGGGTTTTCTTACTTCCAAACCAAGATACTGCTTCAGAGCCAGGAATGAAAAATACACAGGTTTTGTCGTCTTATCATCTTTTTTTAGCTACATGTGTAAATAAAGATACCAGTATTACAACCAATGACTAAGTGCAACTCACTGTGAGTAACACCAAGTGGCTGTGCCCCAGCTTTGCCTTGGCAGGACCTTCTGAAATGTCCCCAATGAAGGATGCAACAGCCAGAAAAATTGTCATTGTTACATGGTTGATCTCCCAAGGCAGAGGCAGCAACCTTACATTCAATGCAAGGGAACAATAGTAGTGACTAGCTTTGTAAAACAGGCAGGGATTTAAGAGCCTATCTTCCAGTGCCCCAAAGCTGCAGATGTTTTGCAAGAGATATGGATAGGGTTTTTTTCCCCTGAATTCTTCTCTGGTTTAAGGTGGTGCTTCTATGTCTGGGACTGTTGCTAAACATGACCTGAGATGACAATATCAAAGGAATCGCCCTTCATGTAATATAAACTATAAGTGAATCTTTTCTGCATTGAGGGGGTTTTTATGTTACTCTTAGAGGGCTTTCACATGAGACAGCTTTTTCTCTGCATCATATCTGTGATACTTACGCTATATTACTGTTACTAAGCATTTTTGGAAATTGATGGAGTGCTAGCATTGGCTAACAGCTCTCAACAATCCCAGGGCCATCCCCTGCTGATTCCTTCCTGGAGTTGTGTTCTTCCATCAGGTACTCTGCTGAGTGTTTGTTTGTTTTTTTATGTTGCCTCTCTGAAGTGATAGTTGCTGTCAGAAATTTAGTCTTACATCAGTTCTGTTTGAGTCTATGTGTATAAATATAATGGATATCTTTATTTTTCCATTATTTTGAAAGATTCTTGAAAGTGTTTCTAGGAAGTACGTAGCTCTCTGCTTTTCTTTCTCTGGGTGAAGTATTCCCTTTTATTACCATAAGAAAATCTTTACCTCTTCTCCATTACTGTGTCATTTAGTCATCATAGGCAGATGAGTTTATCTTCTAAAAAGTGCCTTTAAGATGTTAAAGTGGTGGCATTACAATTTAGAATCCTTCTGACACTGCCTGTTACACTGGAGTACTAAATCTTGTCTTCAGTGTGAATGGAAATCAAATAAAGCTTTCACTTGCTTGACAATTGTTGCAAAATAGAAGAAAATGTTCACGCTTTCATACAGTAATGACTGTGTCATGTCAGTGCAGTTCAAAGAGCAAACCCTTTTATGCACATAGACAATGTTTACTTTTGAGATCCATCACTATTTCCTAGACTTTTGTGGCAAAAAAATTAACAAGGGATTTTGTAGTTACCATGCTGTTTACCACAGTGTCACTTAAATGATCTTGCTCATTCACATTCTGAAAAAGAGCAGAAAACTACATTATCAAAAAACCGCAAAACATTGGGAACTCAGAAACAAACTGAGAAGCATGGAAGGGTTTGGGGGTTTTTTGTCTTCTGTGCATGGTGGTACAGCTGACATCTGCATAGTGCCGTGTAGGAGGGAAGAAAGAAACGGTTTATCTGTAGTTTCATCTCCAAAGTACCAAAGAATGAAAAAAAAGCAAAATGAAAGCTGTACAGCAGATGAAGCAAGAGCTTCACAAAAGCAAGATCTCTCTCCTTGCATCACAGACTTGAAAACAGAGGAAAATTTCATGGTTGAAATGCCATCATCAGGGTTGAAAGTGTTGTGTGTACTTTTTCTTCAGGTAGACAAAAAACTAATAAGTCTGCATGCCCGTTACTTCTGTAATATGCAGTGATGGAGAGGGGATAATAATAGTTCTTTACTCTTTATGTTTTTTTCTCCCGTAGTTTTTGAAATCTGGGTTTCCATGGGATGTTGTGTATGAGTACAGGTAATCGATGCTGCAAACAGCCCAGGCCAGGCTCTGTGCTGACAGAGGAACAACTGCCTGGTATGATTTGCCTTTTTAATTACCACTTCAATCATGGGTGCTCAGCATTTGCAATGGCAATTGATACAGTCATCAAGGCATAACGAGAAGTCATTGAGTAGTGTGAAATTCATCACGTTTATTTAGCCTTTGTGACCCTTGGAGAAAAAAAAAAATCTGTTTTTTAATGAATTATTGTATCCACGATAGTTAAGGTAAAGCTGGATAAGAGAACATGACTTCTGACATGAGATGCAGTCGTCTCACCCTCTCTGCCAGGACAGAGCAAGCCTAGTCAGCCATGTAATGGGAATTTTATGGGGTACATGTGAACTGATAAAGGAGTTTCCACCCTCCGTGTGCCATGGGAATGAATGGGGGCTGCTGAGCCTGCTCAGATTTGGGGCCAAGCTGACAATTTTCAAACCCAAAGGAAGGTCTCTTGCTTTCTGCCTGTGCTTATCATCCTTGCAGGGCTGAGCTTCTGCTCTTGCTTTTTCTGCACACGTATTAATCATCTGCATCCCACTCCCACTGACTCTGGGATCTGCCTGTACCTTTGAGCAGGACTTGTGGAAGCTGCCTGTCTTCCTCCATGGAGTCTGCTGAAGCTGCAGCTCAACCCTGCAGGTTGGTTCTTCTGTTCCTGCTATCCCACCTGTGTAAAATCCAGACCATGGTTTACAACGTGGTGCAGGGACCACTGACCTCTCAAGCTTCTGTTAGCAGATTCTGGGCTTCGGGTTCCAAAAAATGAAAATATCTCTTTGAGAATTAATACAGGAGTCCTAATGAACTCATATCTGTGAGTCCTTTCCTGTTTATCCATTGCCTGAGTCAATTAGCCATATGGTAGCATGGTGTATTTGTTGTTACTCATGCGGGGCAACCCGCAACGATTTGTTTTTTAGACTTCAGCAACGATATTGTTTTCCATCAGAGCCATTTCAGGATCTCTTCACAGAGACAAAAATAAAATGAAGGGGTCAATTCCTACAGCAGTTATTTTGTAGTAGCTCTGTTGGATAAAACCGATTACTTACATGGCCAGTGAACTTGCATTGCGTTTTTTGATTTGGGTTGCATTGTATGAATTGAAACAAAAAACACATCCAGACTGCTTTGGAGTGGAAGAATTTTGCTATCAGTTCAGTCTATTTTCCTTGTTGTTGTTTCCATGTAATGAAAAGATAAATATGCTAACATATTTACTTCATTAATTTTAAACAGTGCCAGGAAAAAGGCTCTGTCTAGGGATTGTGGAAAAATATTGTGAAAATTAGCTCTACATATTTTGCTTTCAGTCAACTCTGTTAATTAGGATCAAAGTACTGCAATTTTTAAAAGTTCTCACTGTTCCTTCCCACACATTTTCATATTTCAAGAAGATGCAGTTAACTAAGTCTGAGACTGTCAGTAAAGCCCATGGGAATGAGGGTTCATGTACTAATAGCTGCGTACCAACATCCCTGAGGCCTTTGAAAATGTCAGGATTAGCTGTGGAGGGAGGTCAGATTGGGTTGCCTGTCCTTTGGGTGGCCGCTGGGATGGAAATAGGGCAACTGTTTTCCCACCCATCCTCATTGCAGGGTGTTTGTGTGTGGTTTCATCTTCACTCTGATAAGACAAGTGCTGTGAGGTAGCTGCTTTTACAGGTGTGAAACATCTCTTTTTGCCTTGAAATGAGCAATTGGATACCTGCAGGAAGAAGGAAAAAATGAGTAATAAACTGGGTTGGTACAAGGTACTGGTAGATTGTGGTTTTCCAGATGAGCTCAACACCAAATAAAGTCCTTAAGGTGGTTGTCTGAAAAGGAAACTGGGACACAGAAAGGTGATGTCCAGTCTCCTAAACCCTCCGCAGGCCATGGATAGAGCTGCCACACCAGACCCATCACAAACAGTACGTGCTCATGCTGTGTTTCATGTACCTTTCCTCTCAAGCATGAAGACATTTCAATTTTAAGCAGGCACATCGTTATTAAAGGATGCCGAGTCAGCTTAAAAATCATGCTGAGATAAATAATTTACCTTTATTGGCACTGATAACACTTGAAATTCTAAATACTATTTTTCCCTGTGTTTCGAGGGAGATTTATGACTGTAATTTTTTATGTTGCTGTGTTGCTTTTTCTCACTTCAGATGCAAGGCTTCCTAGTTTTGTGCTTTGATATATATTTTACTTCCCAGTTATTGTGCATTGAAAGATCACAGCATTTGTCTTTAAAACATTGTGTGAACTTCTCTGAGTTCACTGCTGAATCTCCAGCATTGGCCTGTTAAGAGTTTCATTTTTAAATGCAAACGGTATGTAACTGTTTATAAATCTGACAAACGTCTATACAATGGGCAAAGATCTGCCCTAATTTAATCACATTGGAAAAGTGGCAGGAGGTTTATTTTGCCCCCTCTGCAGAAGTGTCAGCTCTCTTGCCCCTGCTGAGAAGCCCTTGGCACTTTGCTGGTCCATTCTCAGTGAGACAAACCTTGCCTTGTAATTCCCAAGGGCTGGGTGAGTAATGGCGTGCATCAAACACATGTTTTCCCAACTCGAGTGACTGACAACAGCGTGTCAGCATGGGTCATGGGTGAAGGATTGCTGCTGCTTGGCTCCAGGTGCCTTGGAGCAGGAATCAGTCTCATTATTCTTTGTTGCTACAGCATCTTCCTGAAAGTGGTCCTGGTCTGTAGCTTGGCTGTAAAACAAATCGTGCTGCAGGCTCTCACTGCTTTTGACTCGCTTCCTTGACTTGAATGGGCTACAGGGCTGCAACTGCACCAGACGAGGGACAGAGGCACAGCCAGACTGGCCTTTGCAATCTAGACGATGCAAATTCTGGCTTTGGTGCCAGAAATTGTCCTCTTTTGCATTTCTTGAAACTTCACGTTTATTTTAACCGATCACATGTTCCACCTCACAAATGGATGACAATATTGTCCCCTGCCTTTCTTGGGATACTTGCTGGTGATCTAATCTGGCTGGACATGCATAGCAGTTACCAGCCTTCCCTTGTTCTCACTTCTAACAAGCATCCTGGGTGTAGCTGCTGATACAAAGCACTGTTGTTTCTCGGGGGTTTTTTGAGACGGGGGTGTAGAGTGTCTAGTGCCTTGATAGGGAGATGATTTTCTTGCAAAGTGCACAGCCATTCGGTTAATTTTTAAGTAAAACTCAAAATCAATCCATTTCTGTTATTGGGTGCATTCTAATGGGAAGCCTGTAATGGGCTGGTGTGTAGCATTAATCGTTGCAGATTTCTGCAGTGAGGCTGGGGTGCATTTGTATTCAGGCAGAGGATTTCTAGGTACAGGAGGAGATTTGAGGCTGATTCTAGACGCATTATAAGCAGGAGGCCATGTGTGCATGCCTCCGTCCCCATCCCACTCCTGCATTCTCCTGGGTTGGAGAGCGTGGCCAGGGCTCCCCAGCAGAGACACAGTCCCAGCTGACAGCATTTGGGAGCCACAGGTCCAAATCTCAGCCTTGTTCGGCTGCTTGATTTTCGGAAAATAACCTCCCTTCCTCTGTGTCCCTTTGTGCTTGACTTTTTTAAACAAGTAGGAATGCTGTTGTTTGGTTCTTGTATATTGAATTCCAGACCCTGTGCTCTATTTAAGGGCTGGCTATTGTTATTTCACCAAAGTGCAAACAAAAAGAATGAGATCTATTTAGTCCTTGATGTTTCGTGGGAGAACTGGGGAAAATTACCTTTAGGTTGAAACAATAAAAGAAAGAATAAACATATATTGCATTTTCCTAACTAATAAAAATTAGACGTGCTTTCTAATCCTCAGCCTGATCTTTCTTGCATTCCAATTAATAAGAATAGCTTCTATCACAGAATATGAATTTAAGACAGAATTAAAAGAACCAGTTTCAGGCAGGTCATCTGTCTGTCTGCAGTAACATGGGGTGGGTGGTAAGCCCATGCCTTCTGAGCAGTTCAGGTGTGCTGAACTGCAGTGTACAATGGGTTGGGTGGGCATGAGAGTCATTCAAATCCCTGGCAAGGAGAGGGGAGATAGCAGAGGGGCTGGCTGCTGAGGTGGGCAGGTTTGGGTGGGCCGTATGGCACAAAGGATCAGCAGAACCTCTGAACTGCTGTCAGGACATGTCTTGTGGCAAGTGTCATCTGGTACACACATCACAGGTTTGCAAAGTTCACTTGCTGGCAGAGGCATACAGAAAGCCTGGTGGCATTTACCCTAAACCTGCATTGGAAACCGTGGCCTTTGAGAGGACTTTGTGAGCAAGATGTGAAGTTGTAGCCATCAGCTGGAAACAAGGAATTGAGGAGGGGGGCAGTGAGAGAGCTCCCTAATGGATCTGTGCTCAGGGGAGTATCCTCACTCATGTGCAAAGGGTCTCAAAATCCTGCTCAGGAGGAGAGATTCTCCGTGGCTGAGGAAATTCATGGGACTTTCAGCAGTGCAGCTTGGAGGCTGCAGTGCTTATGGGAAGAGGGTTGGCTCTCACCTGGCAGGAGTGAGCCAAACTCCCACTGCTTGTGATCATGTAGGTCTGAAAGGGCAGAATATGCTGCAACTGGATCACAAGGATTGCAAGCATTATTATTATTGTAGTTGTTGTTTATTGAGGCCTGTGCAGATGAGTAGATTGCCGCCAGGTGTCCTCAACTTATAAGAAGCATCATGCCAGTCTAAAATGAATGGGATTGTAGAGCTGGTCTGACTGGACAGCTCACCTGGGCAGACTGGAAGCTGTGATCTGAATTGTGCTGGTTTAGGTTTAAGTCTAGTCTCCTACAGCGCAGCTTTGCAGTTAAAATGAAATAGTTGAAAATGGAATAAATTGCATTAAGTGGGTTCTTTGATGTCAATCAGCTGCATGTCTGAGTATGGCTCACGTTAGCAGTGTATCAGGAGGAGTAGACGTGAGGAAGGTGGCATTCCTATGAGTCTGTGGATGGAGGAGCTTCTAGTGTGTGACAAAATGAGTTGTGCCTGTCACTTTCTAAATTCTTGTTTTATTCTTCTGTTTGTTTATTTTTAAAGACAGGAAGATGGGGGAGGAGTGAGGACAGCTTTGTATTCCTCCTGTATTTGTCAGCTCCTGTCTTTCTAAAAATGTCAGACTTAAATTTTACTGTTTCAGTATTGCACAAAAAAAAAACTTTATCCTGATCATTTTGTCTGCACAGTTTCCCCTAAAGTTTGCATCACCTAATTTTGTTTCAAATTATCCTTTAGTTAGGTCAGTAAAGAAATATCAAGGACCAGAATTGCAGCTGTAGTAAATCTTTACAGCTCCCTCAGAGGGGAGCAGCCAAGTGCTGGGTTGTTTCTGTGGATTGTGCACATGCATCCATATCCTGCCAGAGCATGAAGCCAGACATAATTTTCCATCCTAGAACACTGAATCAACACTAGGAAGTGACATAAGGCACAGGAAAGTGCAAACCTCCCTCCCACTGCAGACATTTGTAGAATTACCCCTGGGATCTCAAGGGCTTCAGGGAACGGTCTCTTGGCTCTGTGCTTCTTTGCTCTCATGCTCTCTTGAACATTTCCAGTGTTTCTATCTTCTTCTGTCCAAAATCAGCATTGCTGTGCTTAGCACTCAGCTTTTTCAAAGTTTCAACCCAGTTGCTTATGGTCCATCACCTTATGGTCCATCTCAGCCCAGATGCCTTTTTCCCTCACACTTGTACCAGTCTGTGTGGCTGCACTGGCAGCAAGGCCTCTTCCCTCCCTGAACCTTAATGGCATCACTTTACATGCAGGTATCAATTTCTGTATTACTGGTGTCAGTTTTCCTTATGTTAAAGAAATGGTAAGCACCATTAACATAATCATACATGTCACTGGCAGTGAACATACCTTCAGAGGTGCCTCAGCAAGTGCAATGTGAGCTGCCCTCCAGCTACGCAGAACAAAAGGTTGTGTGTTAACAATATTAATGGCTGCATGAAACCAGTGCAGGTGAAATCAGGCTTACTTTTAATCAGTCTTCAGGGGTTTCTTGTGCTGAGGCTATTTGTTTATAGTGGAGGCCAGGTTGTGCCAGAATCTATTAAGCACAGGGAAAATGATCAGTCCATTTTTTGCTCATTCCTAATGTGAGAAAAGGAGACGCTCCATGGCAGGGAAAGAACCTGAAAAGATACTTTGCAGAGCATCTCTTAGTCTGAGTGAGGCTGGGATACAACGATAAACACCGTGATGAATCTGTAAAAGATCCTTTTAACATCATTGATTCTACTTATATCTGTAAACATCAAAGCTAAATGTGTATGTGGGTTCTCTGGGGGAGTCCTCAACCTCTTCAGGGGGCTCTGTCTCATAAGGGCAAGAAATGGATTGTCAGGTATAGATAAATACAGCATCTCATAATTTGCTTGCGGATTGTATATTGGTAACATATTAGTCATTGACCAGTTACTTGGGTGAAACACTTCCATGATTCAATACAAAAAGCACTGTTTCCTTTAATAGAAAGTTTACTTTATTAGGAGGGTTGTTTTCTTGCTGTTCTGTGAATATTAAAGGTGTCATTTCCTAAGTATCAACTGGAATCTGCGTAACTGTGATACTTTTATGATATGGGGCATGCCTTTTAAACATTATTTTTATTATACAAATCAACAGAGAAGTTTAAAAATGAGAAGTTTATTATTGTAACACTGTAAGAATTTTCATGCTTCTACTCTTGTAAAACAAACAAACATTCATATTGAAATGTACAAGTGTACCAGAGTCCAAGTCAAAGTTTCATATTGATATTTTTCAAAACTAGACATTTTCAGTATCTATATTCAGTATACTTCCATTTATCTGTTTAAAAATGCTGTTCAAAGAAACTACAATATGTGCTTCCAGGTATTCTATGTAAGAGCAAGGAGGAGTATCAGAACAGTGTGGGTTGGGTTTTGTTTCATTTGTTGTTTAGGTTTTTTTAAGTTGATAATAGTTCTGCAATTTTATCTGCCTGCACTCAGTACCAGAGGAATTAATGGAAATTTTAGGCCTTGTTTTATACAGTGCAGATTAAATATCTGTTCCTAAAAGTCAATGAACATTAAGAAAAAATCAGTGCATAACAATGCGCATAGTTGATTACAGTTTGCAGATGACAGTGACTATTGCTGTTCAGAATTATGCCCTCTTCGTGTACCTTCATGTAGTACTCTGAAAAAAGCTAGATTTGCTCTCTGAGGACACACACACGTGTTCCTTGCTTAGCAGGAGTACGGATGTGAAGCTTACAGGTGAAGCAATGACCTGAGATCTTACAACCTTTGTCTGTACTACATTGATCAGGCTTTTACATTCTTCCTGCCTCTCCTATCTGCCTGAAATAAATAAATATAGTGAAGTAAGTGTCAAGTTAGAGTCTGAGAGAAGTTGGAAACCAACCAGTTGTGCTTCTAGCCAACTTCAAAGAGTGAGGTTGTTTATTTCTTCCTTCTGAAACACAGAATCTTGTGGATATGGGCTCCAACTGTTTCTCTGAAGTCAAGTTTTTAGGCTGCTTTAAGATTGCCTCTATGTTTTTCTCCTCCCTTTGTTTCTTTCTTGGCCAACTCCAGGACTACCCGGTGATCATTAGCATTTCAGCAGGAGACAATGAATGGAGAGGCACATGTGTCACCTGTTCCATGGTGACACTGCAGCCATCACTGCTCTGCGGGGATGCGTCAGGGATGTTGAGCGTCAGGGGGCTGAGATTCCTGGAGAGAAAGATCTAGGGATTTTTTTAAGAACTAAATTGCATTCCCTTAACAAGTGATCAAATATGCAGGAAGAAGAATGTCTTATAAATCACTTTATCCTGCTTCAAATTATTTTTTAAGAAATACTAAGTTAAATCCTAGCAATTCACTAAGGTGTCTTTCAGGAATCAAATGTGACAGCAAAGAATGGACTTTCATTTTCACCTATTCAAGGTAATGGATTGGACCTTTTTTTTCCTAATGTTCCACATCCTGCTGCCATCAAGGACAATGACAAACCCTTATTGACTATAATGGGGAACGGTTTGGCTTTTTATCAGGGCTAAATTCTAATTCAGCCTGAAAAAATAGGTCCTCAGCCAACTGTACTTTGCCATGCCAGTATCACATCTGGCCCGCATATCTTTACATTGTGCATATTCACAGCTCCTCTTGCTGCTGGAATTTTCACCGGCTTTCCCCCATGCTATGGGCACCTGGAGTTGCTCTGAGGTGCTGAGCAGTGGATCTTGCTGAAAAGGTGTGGGAAGGTGAGGATATTCAGACTCTGGAGAGGTGCCAGCTGATCACCAGGGGGCTGCAGCATCCTTCACCTCCCTCACACATTGATACTGCTCATATTGGCCAAACAGAACAGGTGGGAAGTGCTTCCTTTCCGCTCCCTTGGGACTAAAGCTGTCCCCCACCACCCTTGGGTGGATGTTCCTCACCCTTCCCAGACCACGTACTGCTCTCGGTGTGCTGCCCTGGCTGCTTGCATGTATGTGTGAGCAGCAGCTGTAGCTTTGATGGCAGCATCAACTGCCCTTCCCCTGGATCGTGGATCATACTTCCATATGGGATGAGGGACAGTGATGTGCCGAGCTTATTTAATACTCTGTAATGCAATCCTGAAGTTACTTCAATCCCGCCTCCTGCTTCCTCTCACCTTTCAGGCAAAAGAGGTAATGAGTGAGCAGAGATGAGTGGAGGGGCAGTACCAAACCTCCCTGTTCAGACAGGAGCAAATTAAAGATAACAATGCATTGCTGAGGCTGGGAATTGCGGGCGGGCAGAAGAACAGCATTACGTTTCCTGATCGCTGAAGGCACTGCTCACTCCCTGCTCATCCAGTTCATGGATTTTTTGTTTCATTTCTTCCCCTGAGTTTGAAATGAATTTATAACCTGTTCCAAGAGCTTCAATCTTACCTTTGTTGAGATGTTTCTTACTTCCTACAGTCAAATTTGGATGATGGTCCTGATTAAAGTGTCATTTGCTTTCGGGTATTGCCAGACTTACAACATTAGGAAAGTGGGAATGGCATAGGAAGCATGAGGTTTGTTTTTTTATTATTCTTTTTCCCTCCTCTGCCTTTTATTATCTTTTCTCTTTTCTTAAGCCTCTGAGGAATTTCGGGAGTAAGTTCAAACTTCTCTTTCAGAGCCATAAAGTTCCTTTCCCTTTCCTTCAGAAAAGGAAGAAGGTTTTATGGAGTTTTGTGTTTGTGGTTTGTGTGTGATGGGTCCAGGAGTCAGAATTTTAACCCAACTAAACAGCTGGGTGATGTGATGCCACAATGTGTTTCTATTGACCCATTTTTGGATAAATCTGCTTTTATTCAAGCTTCAAATACCTTATCAGTGTTTACCTTTGTTTTATGTGGATGGCTTACACTTAACTTCTAGTTAAGTGCAAATGCTGACACGAAGTAGGCAGCCATCAGGGATCACCCAGATTGTTTGGAGAGCTCTTCCAATTAACTGTGTTACTTTGCAAAGAGAGAATTTAGATAACCAAGAGAAGGTGCATTTTATAGGACATATATATGTGTGTTTATTTGTAGCTCCATATGCATATTGCTTCCTATGTTGGAAGGGACAAAGAAGGACACTGTTAGTCCTAAAGATATACTGGAGTGTGGGGGAGAGAAAAGGGCTTAGTTCTTCTCTCCTTTGTGCAATGGCAGAAAAATTGAATAACTTTCACAAATGTTTCTTCTTCATGTTTGACCCTATGGGTCCCATTCATGAGTGTATTTAAGAGGAACATGCCTCCAGTGTTCTGTGTCCGCCAGCTTTGCTCCCCACTCCCAAGGATGGCACAGTGTGTGCTTTATTTCAGTGTGTGTGTGTGTGTGTGTGGTTATTCCTATATGAATATTTTAAAATGGTTCACGGTGGGGAGAGGAGAAACAAAGGGCTTATCACATTTTCTTCTTTAAAACAACAAAACAGAAATCAGTGGCTTTGTACAGATCAAGGATGCACTAGCTGTGGTCAGCCTGTCTCTCCAGGAATGTATCAGGCTTTATCCAGGATCTCTGGATAGTCTGAAGAAATAGTTGGAAGTCTGAATGACACTTCATTTTGGAGTGACACTTCATTTTCAGAACTGAGTTGATTAGGAAGATATTACCCATCTTCAGATCTTTGCATTCAGCTTTTTTTTTTTTTTCCTACTTGGTTGGGAAGGGGACAGAAAAAGGAAGGGGGAAAAAAAAAAAGGAAGGGGAAAAAAAAAAAGGGAGGGGGAGAGGCAAGGGAAAAGAAAGCTTTTCCCTTTAAAGTAAACCCTTTCTTAGGCTTAGCCTTTTTACTCAGATCCCGGCGCCCAGCTCGGGCGAAGCGAGAGGTCCAGTGAGCGGCGATGATTGTCAGGATCATGTGGTGCGTTCTGTGGGTGCTGTGAGAGCCGTGTTTATCCAGGGCCATGTGGAGGTGGGCGGGTGCCTACCCGGGGACAGGGGGACAGGAGAAGCTGGGCTCCTGCAGCAGCCACGCTGTGAATAGCCCACATTGACTGAACTGTCTAACCGGACTAATTTGCTGTGCCTGTGGGCTTGATAAAAGAAGCAGCTGCTGGAAAGGGCTCGCTCAGATGCATGTAGATGAGGCTGTGGACTACCAGAAGGATCCAAGCAGAATTTTTTTCTTCCTTGCTGCATTTCTGCTAGAATCCCTACCTCCGGCTCCCGTGAAGTTGCATTGATCAGGTAAACTATTTTAGTTTGGTGCCTTTGGTACTGGCTGGCCAGCGTGCCAGCCCACGGGATGGACAGCGGGATGAGCGGGTTGTGCTGCAGGGGTGGCAGGAACAGCTCCCTTTGGAGCAGACACACATTTTCACTGCTCCCTGCAAGCTGGCAGTCGTGAGGCTTTGAAAATTGTGCAGCCATGTTACACAGCCACAATTATTTCCCTTTCTTCCCCTCTCCTCCCCATTTAATTTTGCTGTGAATAAGGCTAAGTCTGGTATTTCTCCTTTGCATCTGTCGATGCACCAGCCAGCCATGTTTTTCGTATGATTATGTGCTGTGCGGGTCTTGCTGGGAATGCAAAGATGTTCGCTGTCCTTTTGGAGTCAAGCCCTTTACGTCTTCTCCTGGGAGGGGGGAAAAAAGAGGAAAATATCTGTAGCATGCTGCATGGATTTCTGTGAGCGCTGGGGACGCAGGCTAGAGGGCTCGTTTGGAAGCAGGGGGAGGATGAGAGCTGAAGGCTCCCCACATCCCCTCACCCACCAAATTTAATTCTTTGTATTAAAATAGGTGTTGCCCCATATCATCCCCCCAGTCCCTACCCCCTCCCACATTTGCATCTATTTTTAGGTGTTGATTAAATAAAGCTATGGCTCAGCTGGAGAAAATTAAGAAGAAAAAAGGATGAAAAGGATGGCCTTTTGTGTGGAGATCTTTTGTGCGGCTCACCCGCCCCCCTACAGCTTCCCGGGGTAGTACCAGCAGCCTTTAGTTTAACTGGCTGCTGCCTGCAAAAACAGCCTTG